>BLSH010312590.1:32908-43337 GCA_018402905.1 Glandirana rugosa
AAACGGGTGGTTACGTCGTACTGTCACGGTGGACTAGCAGGTGGCATTGGTGGGCACTGGCAGGCTGCATTGGTGGTGGGCACTGTCATGTTGCATTGGTGGGCACTAGAAGGCTGCATTGGTGGCACTGTCATGCTGCATTGGTGGGCAAAGGCAGGCTGCATTGGTGGGAACTGGCAGGCTGCATTGGTGGGAACTGGCAGGCTGCATTGGTGGGCACTGACAGGCTGCATTGGTGGGCACTGGCAGGCTGCGTTGGTGTGCACTGGCAGGCGGCATTGGGCACTACCAGGTGGCATTTATGGGCACCGCCAGGTGGCATTTATGGGCACCGTCAGGCAGCATTGATGGGTACTGGTAGGCTGCATTGATGGGCACTGGAAGGCGGCATTTGGTGGGGAATGGTAGGCTGCATATGATGGGCACTGATGGGGCTGCATTGATGCATTGATCTCTTGTATAATGTCTGCAGTCTCTGACCATCTCCTGTACTATGTCTGCATTCTCTGACCATCTCCTGTACCATGCCTGCAGTCTCTGACCATCTCCTGTAGTATGTCTGCAGTCTCTGACTATCTCCTGTATTATGTCTGCAATTACTGACCATCTCCTGTAGTATGTCTGCAGTCTCTGACCATCTACTGTATCATGTCTGCAGTCTCTGACCATCTCTTGTACTATGTCTGCAGTCTCTGACCATCTCCTGTGGTATGTCTGCATTCTCTGACAATCTCCAGTACCATGCCTGCAGTCTCTGACCCTCTCCTGTACTATGTCTGCAGTCTTTGACCATCTCCTGTGGTATGTCTGCATTCTCTAACCATCTCCTGTACCATGCCTGCAGTCTCTGACCCTCTCCTGTACTATGTCTGCATTCTCTGACCATCTCCTGTAGTATGTCTGCAGTCTCTGACCATCTCCTTTAGTATGTCTGCAGTCTCTGACCATCTCTTGTATCATGTCTGCATTCTCTGACCATCTCCTGTAGTATGTCTGCAGTCTCTGACCATCTCCTTTAGTATGTCTGCAGTCTCTGACCATCTCCTGTAGTATGTCTGCAATCTCTGACCATCTCCTGTAGTATGTCTGCAGTCTCTGACCATCTCCTGTATCATGTTTGCAGTCTCTGACCATCTCCTTCTCCTGTACTATGTCTGCAGTCTCTGACCATCTCCTGTACTATGTCTGCAGTCTCTGACCATCTCCTGTACTATGTCTGCAGTCTCTGACCATCTCCTTTACTATGTCTGTAGTCTCCGACCCTCTCCTGTACTATGTCTGCAGTCTCTGACCATCTCCTGTGGTATGTCTGCATTCTCTAACCATCTCCTGTACCATGCCTGCAGTCTCTGACCCTCTCCTGTACTATGTCTGCATTCTCTGACCATCTCCTGTAGTATGTCTGCAGTCTCTGACCATCTCTTGTAGTATGTCTGCAATCTCTGACCATCTCCTGTAGTATGTCTGCAATCTCTGACCATCTCCTGTAGTATGTCTGCAATCTCTGACCCCCAAGAAGGGGTTAAAAAGGGGTTAAAAGTGTCTATGACGTGGATGGGTTTTTTTTGGGGGGGGGGGGGCAGCACTTCAACCTTGGACCCAGGCAGCACAATGTCTTGGGCCAGCCCTGATTGCAAGGTAAGTACAGAATATACATTACTCTTCCGTTCACTGACAGACGCAGCCTTCTTATGACACGTGGGGTTATGCTCATATTACTAGGAGTAGACTAGGCAAAAATAAAACAAGAGCATAGGTTGGCCCCTCCCAGGGGGCCGTCCTCACCTAAGCATATAACCCCCTGCTCTGCATAGCACATCAGTTTTAAATTGCCTAGTGCAAGGAGTAGACCTGGTTCCCTATGGGATCTGCGGTCTCCTGAAGATTTTTTCTGATAAAGACTGCTATCAAGAAGCCGGCTGGTGGTATAGAGGATGTCTAGAATCCAAAAACTTTCTCCAGTCCGGCCGACACTATGCGAGCTACCCTTGGTGGGGGCCCGCCACATAACGCCCATTCCGTGCGGGCGGCCAGTGGCTAAAAACCCACTAGAGCCCAGTGACTGGTTTTGTTCCTGTCCAGGGGCCTGGCCAGCAGCATGCCTCTCTATGGGGAGGCAAGTCTGCTCCGGGTGGCTACCCGCTGCGCCCGTCGGATTGGTGAGTGGACCCCTCTTCTGTCCTAGGAGCGTGGAGAGTGGGCACCTGGGCTGCTTCTGTGGTAGCCGGCCGGTTGGGGTCCGTTAGTGGGGACACACTGGGTGGTACCCCTTTGAGGATTATCTCCCGTACCCCCCTCCCAACACTCCCCCTCCCCCCCGCAGTACCCCACCTTGCACTGACCGTTCGGAGCACTGCATTAAGCTGTTCGCCGCCATTCGGTGTGGATCACCGTTAGTTCATCCGCCGACCGCGCCATTTTGCTATAAGCTCTGCTTGTCTTAATGGCAGCATCCATTGTTTGGTAGCCTGTCCTCTGGCGGCCCCCAGTGGTCGTTCTTGGTATTACAGGAAGTGATAAAAACGGAAGTAGTACTTCCGGTCTCACTTAGACAACGTGGCTGACACTCGGTGTTGCAGGCTCATGAAGTGCAGTGGATTTTTGGGCATTGCTCATTCCGGTCACAGTGCTGAGGCATTTAAAACAGCAAGTATAGCTGGCTCTCCCTGGGTGCTGGTAGCGGTGGGTGCAATCCTCCCGGGTCTCCCTGGCTGATTGGTGGGGTAGAGGTGGTGGTCACACAGTGGGGGTGCCGGAAGTCTGGGATGTCAGAGGCCGGCAATGCTATGGCAGGGGTACCTGCGGATCAACAATCCACCCCAGGGACCCTGGTGTCCTTGGAACAGCTGAGGGCAGTGTTTGGGGAGTTCTTTCCCCGGGCGGGGGACCCCAAAAAACGCCCACCCCCCCGCATTCCTCAGGGGACAATTCGGATCCAGAGAGCGCCTCAGTGGTCACACCTGTGGACCTATCAGAGGGTGAACTGCCCTCAGATGGCGAAGGTGATCAGGAGGCTCCATTTTCGCACGACAAAGCGATAGTGGCCGCTCTGATCACTGATATTCGCGACTCCATGCGGCTTGACCAAGCAGGAGAGTCGCATGAGTCCACATATATTTGTGGATTTCTTAAACCCCCTAGGTCCCCTAGGGCTTACCCTTATGATCAGGTGTTTGAACAGGCGGTGTTCAAGGAATGGCTACGGCCGCAAAATTCCTTTGCTTTACCTAAAAGCTTTGCTGTTCACTACCCCTTTGAGGATAGTTTTACTAAGAGATGGGTGTCCCCAGCGGTGGACCCTCCAGTGGCCCGTCTGAATAAGGCAACGACCATTCCCTTGGAGGGGTCTCTGTCTTCTAAGGATGCGGCCGATCTCCGCACGGAGGCAGTGTCTAAGGCACTGTTCTTGTTGGCTGGGTCAGCCATGTGGCCGGCTCTAGCAGCTGCGATGGCGGCGCAATCTCCTCACGAGCACGCTACCGCATTACACACCGGTTTGACCTGTGAGTGTGCACAGGCTGAGGTACAGCAGGCACAACATTTGGAAGAGGGTCTCCGCTACAAATGCCATGCGGCTTTGGACCTGCTTCCCATACTGTCAAAAATGTCTGTTTTTGCAATTGTTATCAGGCGGGTGCTGTGGCTCCGCTCTTGGTCGGGCGACCAGGCTTCAAAGAAAGCTCTTACAGATCTTCCCTTTCAGGGAGGGCATCTGTTTGGCCCACAGTTAGATGAAATCATTAAGGATTTCATGGGAGGGAAGAGTACTTTCCTTCCAGAGCCAAAGCAGCGGGATTTTCGCCGTAGGCAGGGCCCTGTTTCTTCAGGTCAGAAGAAGTTTTTTCGTGCACCCGGCTCAGCGGATAAGGGCTTCAAGTCCGGTAAGGCTTCTGCTGGGCCCGGTAAAAGGCCCTGGCAACATAAGTCCGAAAAAGCAAATGATAAGTCAACCTCCGCTTGATGGGTTGCCCCAGCCCGACTCACGGGTGGGGGGCCGGTTGCTGGGGTTCACAGACAGATGGGCTGCCTGCATCACCGATCGGTGGGTACTGGAGGTGGTGTCCTCCGGGTACAGGATAGAATTCATCTCTGTGCCCACAGAAAAGTTCTTCCCTTCAAACTTAAGACTCCCTCAGGGGCGTCGGGAGACGCTTCTAGGCGCCGTTCGGGCGCTTGCCGAACAGGGGGTGATTGTACCGGTACCCACGGTGGAAAGATTTCACAGGTTTTACTCAAACCTCTTTGTGGTGCCCAAGAAGGGCGGTGTCAGGCCAGTTCTGGACCTGAAAGCACTAAACTGCTTTGTAAAAACAAAGAGGTTCAGGATGGAGTCCATCCGCTCGGTCGTGGCCGCCCTGCACCAAGGGGAATTCATGGCGTCCCTGGATATCAGGGACGCGTATCTCCATGTTCCAGTTTGTCACAGTCACCAGCGTTTTCTACGCTTCGCAGTGGGAGATCTGCATTACCAGTTTGTGGCACTTCCCTTCGGGTAACTTCATCTCCCCGAGTGTTCACCAAGGTGTTGGCCCCGATTCTGGCGCTGCTGAGACAGAGAGGTATTTCGGTAGTAGCATACCTTGACGATTTACTCCTGAGAGCAGAGTCTGCTGCGACTCTGGAGGAGAACGTGATAATCACGGTGTCCACGTTAAAAGAGTTCGGTTGGCTAATCAACCTGCAGAAAATCATCGTTGACTCCATCCTGCCGGCTGGAATACCTGGGTCTGATTCTGGACACGGTGCAGGCAAGGGTGTTTTTACCACCAAACAAGCTCCTGACACTTCAGGCAGCAGTGCGAATCCTGTTATCACGCCAGTGGTCCTCCTTACGGTTCGGTATGCGAGTGTTGGGGCTCATGGTGTCGACTTTCGAAGCGATACCTTACGCCCAGAGTCACACTCGGCTCTTGCAGAGGGCGATTTTTTCGCAATGGGACAAATCTCCCCTATCCCTAGACAGACTGATCAGGTTGGATCATCAGTCCCAAGGATCCTTGATTTGGTGGATTCGGGCTGCGGCCCTAAAGTTGGGAAAATGTTTTCTCCCCCTCAATTGGTCGATAGTAACGACGGATGCCAGCCTATCGGGCTGGGGACGGGTCCTGGGTCAGTTCTCTGCCCAGGGTCGTTGGTCAGCTCAGGAAGCTTGTCTTCCGATAAATGTACTGGAACTGAGAGCTATCAGACTTTGTCTGTCCCGTTGGTCAGAAAGGCTGCGAGGCATCCCTGTCCGGGTTCAGTCAGACAATGCCACGGCTGTGGCATATGTGAACCATCAGGGCGGAACAAGAAGCTAAAGCAGCAGCCGCGGAGGTGGCTCTGATCCTCCGGTGGGCAGAACTTTACATGCCAGCTCTCTCTGCAATCTACATCCCAGGCGTGGAAAATTGGCAGGCGGACTTTTTCAGCCGCCGGACTCTGGATCAAGGGGAATGGTCCCTACATCCAGAAGTGTTTCGCCATATTTGCCCCAAGTGGGGCACGCCAGAGGTGGACCTCATGGCCTCCAGGTTCAATCACAAGGTACAGACCTTTGTGCGCAGAACAAAAGATCCGTTGGCGGTCGCCTCGGATGCACTGGTAGCGCCCTGGGGTCGGTATCGGTTACTGTACATCTTTCCTCCTCTAAAGCTTCTACCGCGGGTTCTGCGCAGGATAGAAGCAGAGGGAATCCCGACAATCCTGGTAGCTCTGGATTGGCCTCGGTGTCCTTGGTACGCCGACGTGGTACGGATGGTGACAGATATTCCGTGGCGTCTTCCGCTTCGCGAAGACCTACTGTCTCAGGGACCCATCTTGCACCCTGCTTTACCCTCGCTGGCTTTGACGGCCTGGCTATTGAGTCCCAGGTGTTGAGGGATAGGGGTGTCTCGGACTCTGTGATCCTTACTATGATTTAAGCACGTTAGGGTACTTCACGTAAGATTTATCATAGGACCTGGAAGGCCTATATTACCTGGTGCGAGGCAGGGGGTTGGAACCCCCGCTCTTATATAGTGTCCAGAGTACTGACTTTTTTTACAGCAAGGACTGGACAAGAACCTGGCGTTAAGTACGCTTAAGGGTCAGATTTCGGCCCTGGCGGTTCTTTTTCAATGGCTCTTGGCGTCACATTCGTTGATCCGTACATTTGTACAGGGTGTACATCATGTGGCTCCTCGGATACGGTCGCCTTTGGCGCCGTGGGATTTGAATCTGGTGCTTTCTGTGCTGCAGAAACCACCATATGAAAAGATTAGGGACATTCCCTTGCGACTGTTGTCGCAGAAGGTGGCTTTTCTGGTGGCTGTTACGTCCGCCAGGTGGGTGTCTGAGTTGGCAGCGTTATCCTGCAAGTCACCTTACTTGGTCCTTCATAAGGACAAGGCGGTTTTGCGACCTTCCCCTTCGTTTCTTCCGAAGGTGGTTTCTTCTTTTCATTTGAATGAGGATATTGTTCTTCCCTCATTGTGCCCGCACCCGTCGCATCCCAAAGAAGTTGAACTGCATTCTTTGGATGTGGTGAGAGCTTTGCGGGTATATTTGATTTCTACAGCTTCTTTTCGGAAGTCTGATTCTTTATTTGTGCTGACGGAAGGGTCATGCAAAGGCATGGCGGCCTCGTCAGCTCCCATTTCTATTTCTCATTGAATAAGGAAGACCGTGACTCATGCATATGAGATTCGGGGCAAGATTCCCCCGTTTCCAGTCACGGCTCATTCCACCAGGGCAGTTAGTACTTCCTGGGCGTTTAGACACCAGGCCTCGGTGTCTCAGGTGTGCAAAGCGGCTACTTGGGCCTCAGTGCACACGTTTACTAAGTTTTACAAAATTGATGTTTCAGCATCGGCGGATGCTGCCTTTGGCCGCAAAGTATTACAAGCGGCAGTGTGGGCACGATTAGCGCCGCCTGAGAGGGCTTTTTCTGTTGGGTACAGTTGTTATAGTTTGCCCAACCCTCTTGATTGGCACAGCTTTGGGACGTCCCCACGTGTAATAAGAAGGCTATGTCTGTCAGTGAACGGAAGAGTAAAAGGGATTTTATTATAACTTACCGTAAAAACCTTTTCTCTGAGTTCACTGACAGACGCAGCACCCACCCCTCTGTGTTGCGATTGTACGGCTTGTTACAAACTGATGTGCTATGCAGAGCAGGGGGATTATATGCTAAGGTGAGGATGGCCCCCTGGGAGGGGCCAACCTATGCTTTTGTTTTATTTTTGCCTAGTCTACTCCTAGCAATATGAGCATAACCCCACGTGTCATAAGAAGGCTGTGTCTGTCAGTGAACTCAGAGAAAAGGATTTTACTGTAAGTTATAATAAAATCCCTTTTTTTCTTGGTTGCACGACAAAAAAACTGTCAGCTCTGGTCAGAGCCACTGTACTAATCATCCAGCGTTAGTACTGCGATCTACCCTGCTGCGCTGTTGTGTTCTGAGAGGGGGGCGGCCCCCCGCGAGAACACTCCGATCAGCGACAGACTGACATACACACGGCCCGAATGTCAGGTTTTTTTTAACTGGCAAATATCTCCCAACATTCAGCCTGTGTGTACCTGGCTCTTGCCAAAAGTGTCACTTCTTTGAGACTAACAAGTTGAAAAACAACTTGTTAATAGTAACTTAATACTTCTGTAAACTAATAATCTCATCATCTCAAAGTAATTTAGTTGAGACATGTTTGAAGTACAGACTGGGTGGCAATCATTGCTCCCGTCATAGCTGTAGTGAAAGAATGAACATATAGTAGTAAATGGTGCTGCACTAACAATATACCTAACGGCACTTCTGGTCCGCGTCACCCAGGCTCTGTCCTACATGGTACGTCACAGGTTACATGACTTCATCAGGGCAAATAATAATACCGATCTTAATTATCATTTATGCAAAATATATTTATTATTGTTTACCTTATATTGGCACAAATATAGTGATTGTTATATATCATGTCATGGTATTAGGTATATTTTTGGTAGCGCGGCACCATTAACTACTATGGGGTTGATTTACTAAAGCTGAAGAGTGCAAAAACCGGTGCAGCTGTGCATGCTAGCCAATCAGCTTCTAACCTCAGCTTGTTCAATCAAGCTTTGGCAATAAAACCTTGTAGCTGATTGGTTTCTGTGTGGAGCTGCACCAAATGTTGCACTTTCAAGCTTTAGTATAGCAACCCTTATATGTTTGCTTGTATATGTGGGAACACATCAGGTGTTAGCAGCAACCGTTTGTTGGTTTCACTGTTTTTTGAGGTAGCGTAGTAGTTATTTTTGATATAGAAAAATGAACATAGTCTATCAAGTAGAGGAATTGTGTTTGCAAGATTACCAGGTGAAAGATAAAGGGAAAGAAAGACTGGAAAAAGGAAAACAAATGCAGCTACCCTATACAAGGCCTGGTAAGCTATAATATATTAAGGTTTTGTTTTGGGGTTTAGATATGCTTTTAAAGTCAAGCTGTACTATGCTACAAAAGAAAAAAAGAAGGGGAAAAAACAGAAATAAAGAAAATTGATGATACTCCTGGCACCTATAGCATATTAGTACTGCATATTTTACTGAAACATACTCAAGTTGCTGAATCACACTAATATGCTGCAGTAGCCCAGTATCACACACCTACGAGTGTATTGGTTAGATGATTCTCTTGGTACATTTATCTAATTATACTATTCTGTGAGGCATAATGATGTGCATTCCATTTATGCGTTTATTTTTATTCCACTCTAACCAGTTTGTATGATGTCAGTGTAAAAAAAAGATCACTTCTCAGATAGATCTCTGTGTGATCAGAGGCATGTCATTTCCTTCCCATTGTCAATTCTGACAGCTAGAAAGACCAAATTAATTATGGGTTACTGTCTACTATTTTCCATTTCCTTCGTTATTCTTTAAAGCGGTACATCAAAGCCAAATGCAAGTAGCTGTTATAGCAACCTTGGATTAACCTTATACCGCCATACCCTGCTAATATTACTGATCAAAATGATGTGAAAATCTGAAGTAAATGTATCCAATTGTGTTATTAATGCTTTATTGATCCTGCATGAACTCACATGGAATCTATGTTTGAACCCCTCCCATGCACATATACGCAAATGCTTAAGACATTTAATACATTTTTCTTCTTCATTTATCTTACTAAGAATTTTTTTAAGTTAGACAATTTTTTGATATTTAGGTTTCTTTTTGCCATATTTCAAAATGTATTTGCAGTCTATTTACTTACAGATAAAAAAAGGCCACAAACTAGTAGTTCCAACTTCCAACTAGTAGTTTGCAACCCTATTGCCATCACTATGATGGCAGGAAATACATTTACAAATTTACCGACTGCGTAAAGTTAATATGTGCCTTGCCCATGATGGCAGAGCAACAGGTTTGTATTTATCCCCTGTTGCAGTGGTAGGAAAGTGTGCAAAAAAAAACTATCCCCCTGCAAGTTAATAACATAATGTGCTAGTATGCATTGCAGTCAAGTAACTTGTAATAGTACTGTGAACATGGCCGGCGTTACCGCTAGGCAAACTAGGCAGCTGCCACCTAGGGGCGTAGCCAACCCTTACATATACCAGTGCCAACCCAGATCAAATGACACAATCACATAATATGAATGTCCATAGTAGTCCAGATATTGATGTATACACACACTTAAATGAAAGCGACAAAGTGCATCAAAAGTGCTCTTCAGTGCTTAATACAGACTGTGCTCAAAAGTGACAAAGTGACCGGTGACCCTCTTGTGCCCTCACTCACCAGAACAAATGCCCATTTCAGCACTCTGATGGAGTTTTGCTGCTTGATACCTGTCATTTTGTAAGTAGTAGCCTTTGTGCAATAAATAGAATTTGATTACAGTGTACACTATGGAATTTCTCTTTATTTTCTGAGTACTCCGGATTCATCGGACTTTCCTGATTATGTGCAGGGCTCACCCCTGGATCATTGCCTGATCAAGATCTATATCCTCACCAGATTACAGCTTGCTTGATCTGCTGACTGCAAAGCAGCAGGTCCATTTGTTCTGGTGAGTGAGGGCACAAGAGGGTCACCGGTCACTTTGTCACTTTTGAGCACAGTCTGTATGAAGCACTGAAGAGCACTTTTGATGCACTTTGTCACTTTCATTTAAGTGTGTGTATACATCAATATCTGGACTATTATGGACATTCATGTTATGTGATTGTGTCATTCGATCTGGGTTGGCGCTGGTATATGTATGGACTGAATTTGTGGGCAGGTATTACCTGAGTACAGCAGCCCCCATTTTCGTATGTTTATTGTTTATAGCACATTAGTGGATTTATTCAGCACTTTATGCACATTGACACTTTATTTGAAATTGCACTTATTTACCTTTTATGGGTTATGACCACTTATATGATATAAATTGGTTTAAGTGATTTGGGTTGGCGCTGTTTGATATGTTTACTAGTAGCCAACCCACGCC
>BLSH010312592.1:24053-35451 GCA_018402905.1 Glandirana rugosa
TTTTCCCTATCCCCATTTATTTGTAGGGCACTTGCCCTAGTTTGAAGATGATTTTAGAACAGTTATATGGCTTCTACCATTAATTAATACTTTTCAGACACAGTTTGAAGATGATCCACATTCACCTCCATTTTTGCTTTTTTTATGTTTTTATTTTTTTAAAAATATTTACAGTTATTTCCCTGTCCCCATTTTTTTGTAGGGCACTTGCCCTACCCTTACCCCCATTTTACTTCCTTTTGCAGCCCTCTGGGGCTTTCCAGGACTTTGTTACAGCCATTTTTGTGCATAAAAGTTCGGGTCCCCATTGATTTCAATGGGGTTCGTTGTCCGTGCGATCGTTCGGGTTCCGTCCGGACCCGGACCCGGACTTTGTCCCGAAGTTCGGACGGACCAGCAGAACCCGAACTTCCAGAGGTTCGCTCAACTCTAGTCATTACTCTTCAGAAAGCTGTTCTGAAAGCTGTTTGTTGTAAAAAAAAAAAAGCCTACTTTCAGATTAGTGTCACTGGGAAGGTGTCTGAGGGCTCGATCTTGGAAAAACATGGTAAGCTTACCCCACATGGAGCTCAACTCATGAAAGTGATGCATGTTGAAGAAGAACAAGATTCATAAGGGCAAAAAATGTAGTGGAATATTCACTGCAGTGATCAGGAAGCTTCAAAACATAAGCCATGTACACACAAACTAAACATGGCCCATGGTGGCAATACTTCTTATAAAACCCTAATTGCTTGACAATTTCAGGATTTCAATTATTACCTATATAAACTTAGATCCTTCACAGCACCAGAATGCAAATATGCAGAGGAGATCAGCTATCCAACATTATTTACAAACTATTCATTATATCGGGCTCCTATCAGAATTTGTTCTCGAATTGGAAAATGGTAAAAGCCCTGGTGCAGATAACTACACCAATGCATTTAATTTAAAAAAAATCCTACTTTACTTCCTTCCAGACCATCCACTGGGTAGGCAGCCATGCAATATACAAGTCCTACAGCCAGGTCAAAGTTATCAGTGTTTTTTCCCAACCCATCCTAACAGTAAATGGCACCAGATGGGGTTGCCAACTATTGCCTGTGTTATTTGCCTTAGTAAAGGAAAAAGGCTCCACAAAATCAGAATGGACCAGAATACTCTACTGGGGTAATGGAGGGCAATATTCTTGCCGGTTTTCATTACTATTGGATATATGATGGACTTTCAGCTATACAGTATATATCTCATACACATTTTTTGAATAGGATATACAATCCAAATGGTGGGAATCTCCAGATGGCTCATCTTCAGTTGTCCCTGTGTCTGCCCAGAGAACAGTTTTTGAAATAGTTAAGGTTATGATATACATACATACAGCACTACAAAACTGTCAAATATGTAATTTTCTATTGCATGATTTTCACAGTAATTTCACCATTTCATCCTATGGAAATCTGTGAAAGTCTGAGATAGAATGTCACTTCACTAATGGCCATGATCTTAATATATACAGAATAATATTGTACTAATGTTAAAAAGTCTTAAAAAAATACTTATCAAGGCAATGGTGTTAGGCATGTTATGCGGAATGGTGTTTATAGTGCAAAGACAAGAATCAGTCTGTAACTTTTTAAAGTTCTGTTTTGAATTGTATTTATCGGCATTAAAAAAATCAAGTGATTTTATGTATGCGATAATCCTTGAGTGGCAGTGTACAGTCCGAATATACTTTTTTCTCTTGTTGTTAGGAAAGTATGGATGTGGTACTGGTCTGGGCCTTATTTTCTTACATATATCTGCTGACACAGAAAACATTATTTTCCATATTACTGAACTGATCACCTCCCTATCCAACCATTCAACTACAGGAATCTGGAATATTCTCAAATGTCAAAATAAATTGGTACAAATCAGAGATATTACCCCTGTAGTTACCACCCCTAGTGGCTGATACTCTCTGACCTTCCTCCCTTTTTGCATGGTTGCACCAATCTATGAAATATATGTGCATCCAGCTTACATACGCTCTCCATCTACTATTCTCAATACACATGAACAATTATTGACCACTTCAGCCCCGGAAGGATTTCCCACTTTAGGAACAGAGCACTTTTTGCGATACGGCACTGCGTCACTTTAACTGACAATTGCGCGGCAGTGCGACGTTTTACCCAAACAAAATTGATGTCCTTTTTTTCCCACAAATAGAGCTTTCTTTTGATGGTATTTGATCACCTGTGTGTCACTTCTGATCACCGCTATAAACAAAGCGCGACAATTTTGCAAAAAAAAAAACATTTCTTATTTTTTGCTAATATACATATCCAAAAAAAAATAAAAATCATTCATCAGTTTTGGCCGATATATATTTTTCCTCATATTTTTGGTAAAAAAAAATCACAATCGGCATATATTGATTGGTTTGCGCAAAAGTTGCCGCGTTTATGAATGATGAGAATTAATTTATGGGTTTTTATTTTTTTTTATTTTTTACTAGTAATGGCAGTGATCTGCGATTTTTAGCAGGACTGTGACATTGAGGCGGACATGTGGGACCATTTTAAAACTTTTTAGGGATCATTGACATTTATACAGCAATCACTGCTATGAAAATGCACGGATTACTGTGTAAATGTCACTGGCAGGGAAGGGGTTAAAACTAAGGGGCGATCAAGGGGTTAACTGTGTTCCCTGCATTGTGTTTCTAACTGTGTGGGGGCTGGGCTGACTGGAGGGAGGAAAGTGGTCACTGCTCCCATATACTGGAAGCATGTGATCACACTCCTTCTCCCCTGTCAGAATGGAGATCCGTGTGTTTACACACACGGATCCCATTCTGTCACTGCGGGGAGAGCGATCACGGGTAGCCGGCAGATATCAAGTCCGCCCTACCCGCTCCCTGGCTCCCCTGCTACATAATGAGTGCACCCACGATGCTCGATCGAGCCAGACTGTCACCTTCAATCGACGGCGGGCAGACGTTAAGTGGTTAAAGCCCATCAAGCAAAATCGTGATGATGATAAAGTTTCTTTTACATGTATGTCAAGGATTGCCAAAATACGCGTACTACCTACAATCTTGTTCTTGTTACAGATGTTACCCATCTCTCTTCCAAAATGTTTTCCACTTGATTAGACAAACTATCATTTCCTATGTCTGGAATGGGAAGAAACCCAACTTCTGAAAAGGCCCAAGAGAGACAGGATGAGCTTGGTTTTCCAGACATATTGTCCTATTGTAAAGTGGTCACTTTGACTAGGATATTAAACTGGAATTTTCTTGTTAAACAAAGGCAGGACACAATACAGCACATGCACCATTGATACAGAGCCCTTTTGGATGTAACTTTCTCGCTAGCAATACATACCCTACAACTTTGGTAGAGACATTATGCTCTCTCAGCATTCTGATGCTGACTTTGCAAATCATACATTCCCTGACTCCTCTTTGAATCCCTCTCTTAGTCCATACACAAGGGCCTCCTGTCTCTCATAAAAACTATTGTACATGCACAGCCCAAGGAAGGCCTTTAGAATTTACAGACCTTTACAGACCCCCTGCAAGATCAAATAATTTGTTTCATACCCAGAACAAAGTAGAGTCTATCACAGCAGCACTCAACCATTCAGAGAAAGGGATGTATTGTATCAAAGAATACAAAGCCTCCTCTGATTTGCAGAGACAGAGGTTGTGACATCATCAGCCTGCCTCTGATAGAATACATTGCTTTCTCTGAATGACTGAGCGCTGCTTGATGGACTCTACTGTGTTCTGGGTATGAGACTAGAAGTCTTGGCTTGAACCCGCAACACAGTGCGGTATGCTGTATGTAGCTGCAGCCACATACAGTTTATATTGCACATCCAGTGGCCTCACATGTTAGTGAGAGACATAGTTCAATGTAATGTATGTCAAAAGATGGAGTTCAGCTTTAAAAGAAGAGGGAACAAAAGGAGCTCATGAACTCTATTGCTCACCAGGTGGTGGTGCTGCTGAGCGGTTGGAGATTCTTGGCGCGAAGAGTGTGCAGTGTGGGACAGCGTGCGTGTGGGAGCCGCGGACCCGACCCAACCCGACCCCCCCCGGAGATCGGAATGCGGCGGGAGAGGCGCAGGTAGAGGGCACGTTCTTCAATTTCCTTCCCTCCTCCGGAGATCGGAAGGCGGTGGGAGAGGCACAGGTAGAGGGCACTTTTGACCCCCCCGGACCGAAGGAGGAGGCAGGCGGGCGGCTCAGAGCAAAACAGGCAGAGGGCACTCTCAGCCCCCCCCCACCGGGATCGAAGGAGGAGGCGGGCGGCTGGGAGTAGAGAGTACTGGGAGGGAGAGAGTAAGGACATTCTAAAACCCCCCACACCCGTGACCGAAGGAAGAGGTGGGGGACCGGTGGAAGACTGACAAGGAGAGGCAGTGGTGAGTGCAGATCGCACTGTGTGATGGAGACAGGAGGGGGAGGCTAAAAGCAGAGACTGACGAGCTGCAGAGTGTCAGATTACAGAGGCTAAGCAGGGAGACACAACTGGTAATAAAAGACTGACTGTGAGACCTGAGTGTGGGAGTACCTGAGTATTGGAGAGTACCTGAGTAATTGAGAGTACCTGAGTATTGGAGAGTACCTGAGTAATTGAGAGTACCTAAGTATTGGATAGTACCTGAGTAATTGAGAGTACCTGAGTATTGGATAGTACCTGAGTAATTGAGAGTACCTGAGTGTTGGAGAGTACCTGAGTATTGGAAATATTGGGGGTATTTGAGAGTACCTGAGTATTTTAGAGTACCTGAGTATTGGGAATATTGGGGGTATTTGAGAGTACCTGAGTATTTTAGAGTACCTGAGTATTGGGAATATTGGGGGTACCTGAGTGTTGGGAGTACCCGAGTATTTGAGAGTACCTGAGTATTGGGGGTACCTGAGTATTTGAGAGTACCTGAGTATTGGGGGGTACCTGAGTGTCGGGAGTACCTGAGTGTTGGGAGTATTGTGAGTACCAAAATATTTGGTGAATATCTGGGTATAGGGAGTACCAGTGCATAGCAAGTACCAGGGTATAAGGTCAGTACCTGAGTAATATATTGTGAGTACTGAGTGTGGAGTGAGTACTAAGCACTGTAAGTACCTGTGTACTGTGAGTATTAGCGTCAGGCAGCCAGCGGTTAGTTAATTGGCTAGGGCATAATTCCCAGTCCCCACTAAATCAATAGGTACGATGCCCAGCGGGTGTGGAGAAGCGATTCGGTGTACATCTTGTCACATGTATGCGTTCCTTGATCATGAGATCGAGGGCGAATACTGCTGTTGAAAATGTAAGAACGTTGTTTCCCTGGTAGCCCAGGTTCTGAATCTAAGGAAGCAACTGTCAACACTGAGACGACTCTCCATACTTAGGGAGAGTTGGGATCGTACTCGGCAAGTGCCGGCAGGGGCCAGCACAGAGGTGGGTGGAGACATAGAGGTGCAGGCACCAGAACAGAGTAGATGGGTGACAGTTAGGAAGGGTAGAAGGGACAGAATACTCTCGAATAATGGGACCCACCCAGGTAGCTCATGATAACAGACACCCGTTAATTGCCCAACCTTAAGCATGATCAGCCCAGAATAACCTCTAGCCCACCAAAATCTCTGCAGTCACTCCCCCTTTTTTTTTTTTCTTCTTCTTCATTCCTCTTTCTCTCTCACCCACCCAACTCCCTTCCCAAAACTCCCTATTGTTCAAACCGCATGTGCTGGTCACATGCCCCCGTAGTTGTTCCAACTTGGCTCACCTATTATTGCTTTAAACAATGTGATTATACCTATTTTACAGGCCTACGAGATAACAACCCAATCTTTATTCAATATACTGCCTGTTCGCTGTTTTGTCATATGATATTGCCATGCAAATGTTGTGAATTCTTCCTTATCCATATCCGCCTTTGTATGATGCAATTTTGTCTTCTTGATTCATAATAAAATCTTTTTGGAAAAAAAAGGAAGGGTAGAAGGGAAATAGCCAGGGAAGCTGATCCTGGGCTGGAGCATCCCAATAGATACACCCCATTGTGTGATATTGCGGAAACCAGCCAGGAATCGGCATTGCTGGAGCAGAGTGGCGCCCCTAGCTGCCAGGGGAGTAACTCCTCCAGCGAGGGTGGGGATGAAGTCAGGCGAAAGGTAAGGCAGATTGTGGTGATGGGGGACTCGATTCTTAGAAACACAGAGAGGCCACTCTGTCACAAAGATCTGAAGAACCGAACTGTAAACTGTTTGCGCTCGGGTTCGGGACATCACGGATCGGGTGGACAGATTTCTGGGAGGGGCTGCGGAAGACCCGGCTGTCATGGTGCATGTTGGCACCAATGACAAAGTTAGAGGTAGGTGGAGTGTCCTAAAAAAAGACTTCAGGGACCTAGGAGCAAAGTTGAAGATTAGGACCTCCAAGGTAGTATTCTCAGAAATACTACCGGTACCTTGAGCCACACCAGAGAGGCAGAGGGAGATTAGGGAAGTTAACAAGTGGCTGAGGAGCTGGTGTAGAAAGGAGGGTTTCGGGTTCCTGGAGAACTGGGCAGATTTCTCAATCGGTTACGAGCTCTATAGGAAGGATGGGCTGCACCTGAATGGGGAAGGTGCAGACCGGCTGGGAATGAGGATGGCCGAAAAGTTAGAGGGGCTTTTAAACTAGGCAACGGGGGGAGGGTCCAGACTTAGAAATAGCCAGTGTGGAACAGAGTTCAGGGGGTAGTATTTGGGGGAGGAGTGATAGGCTGGATAAAGAATTTAAACACATGGCAAGTAGTGTAACAAGTACAATACACACACAAGGAATACCCAGCAAGGAAACAGACGTCCAGACAAAACTATTTGGCTTGTTCCCTAATGCCAGGAGTCTGGCAGACAAGTTGGGAGAACTAGAGCTGTTACTGTATGAGGAGGAATTTGATTTTGTGGGAATTTCAGAGACTTGGTTCAACAGCTCTCATGATTGGCTGGCTACCATTCAGGGGTATTCCCTATATCG
This sequence comes from Glandirana rugosa, assembly GCA_018402905.1. NCBI lineage: Eukaryota > Metazoa > Chordata > Amphibia > Anura > Ranidae > Glandirana > Glandirana rugosa. Next base: position 31,037 of record BLSH010312592.1, read on the forward strand.
CAGGGATAGGGTGGGCAAAAAGGGGGGAGGGGTATGCCTGTATATAAAAAAATGACATAAAAATAAATGGGAGAGATGATATTAATAGTGGTTCTGGGGAGGAAGTTGAAGCCTTATGGGTAGAGCTACAAAGGGAAGACAAGGGGAAAGTATTACTGGGAATATGCTATAGACCCCCTAATCAGAGGGAGGAGGGGGAGGAGGACCTCCTATCACAATTTGGAATAGCGGCAAGGATGGGAAGTGTTATTATAGTGAGGGATTTTAATTATCCAGATATTGACTGGGAGAAAGGTACTGCACGTTCAGCTAAGTCTCGCCATTTCTTAAATGTCCTGCAGGATAATTTCATGGGTCAGATGGTAAATGTACCAACAAGAGAAAAAGAATTATTGGACTGATCACAGACGTGGAAGTAAGGGGCAATCTAGGAAATAGCGATCACAGGACAATTAGTTTTAGCATAAATTACACAAATAGGAAACGCAAGGGGAATACAAAGACACTGAATTTTAAAAGAGCCAACTTCCAGAAACTCTGCTCCTTGCTGGAAGATGTTAACTGGGATAAAATTCTAGGTACAATGAATGCGGAGGAAAAATGGGAGTGTTTCAAGAACACACTAAACAAAGGTATTAGCCCGTGTATCCCAACAGGAAATAAAGTTAAAAGAGCTAATCAAAAACCAGGATGGCTTAATGCCGACATAAAGCCACACATAAAAGCAAAAAAGAAGGCCTTCAAAAAATACAAGGAGGAGGGATCTCAGTCAGATTTTCAGTACTACAAAACACGCAATAAGGAATGCAAAGGGGCAATCAGAGCAGCTAAGATTGAACATGAAAGACTGAGGAAAGTAAAAAGAATCCCAAAAAATTCTTTAAGTATATAAATAGTAAGAGAGGGGGGTCAGATCATATTGGCCCAATAAAGAATGATGAAGGTATTTTGGTTACAGAGGATGGAGAAATGGCAAAGGTGTTGAACTAATTTTTCTCCTCAGTATTCCCAAAGGAAACGGGGGGATCAATTATTCAGAACTACAATGCTGGTCCTCATGACACATCACAGGAAGCACCCTTGTGGCTGACCAAGGGTGAAATCAGGAATAGGCTTGAAAAGCTGAACACCAATAAGTCACCAGGCCCAGATGGCTTACACCCAAGGGTCCTTAAGGAACTTAGCCAAGTTATTGCCAGATCCTTGTGCCTAATCTTTAAGAGCAGTTTTCTGACTGGTATGATACCAGCTGACTGGAGGAAAGCCAATGTGGTACCAATATATAAAAAAGGACCAAGATATATCCCTGGGAATTATGGAACAAAAAAAAAAAGATATATCCCTGGGAACTACAGACCAGTTAGCTTAACATCAATAATATGCAAGCTCTTGGAGGGAATAATACGGGATTATATACATGATTATTGTAATGAGAACGGTATCATTAGCAGTAATCAACATGGGTTCATGAAGAATCGTTCTTGCCAAACCAATCTATTAACCTTCTATGAGGAGGTGAGCTGCCACCTAGATAAAGGAAGGCCTGTAGACGTGGTGTACCTGGATTTTGCAAAAGCATTTGATACAGTTCCCCAGAAACGTTTACTGTACAAACTAAGGTCCCTCAACATGGATCAAAGGGTGAGTACCTGGATTGAAAACTGGCTGCAGGGGAGAGTCCAGAGGGTGGTGATAAATGGGGAGTACTCAGAATGGGCTGGTGTAGAAAGTGGGGTTCCCCAAGGTTCTGTCCTGGGACCAATCCTTTTCAATTTATTCATAAATGATTTGGAGGATGGGGTGAAGAGCTCAATCTCAATATTAGCGGATGATACCAAGATAAGCAGGGCAATAAACTCTCCACAGGATGTGGAAACCTTGCAAGAAGATCTGAACAAATTAACGGGGTGGGCAGACAAATGGCAAATGAGATTTAACGTAGAAAAATGTAAGATAATGCATTTGGGTACCAAGAACATGAACGCAAACTACTCACTAGGGGGGGAGCCCCTGGGGGAAACTAGTATAGAAAAAGACCTAGGGGTCCTAGTAGAGAACAGGCTCAGCAGTGGCATGCAATGCCAAGCTGCTGCAAGCAAAGCTAACAAAGTGTTGGCATGTATCAAGAAAGGGATTAACTTCAGGGATAAATCAATAATTCTCCCACTATACAAGTCTCTGGTGAGGCCACACCTGGAGTATGCCATCCAGTTCTGGGCACCAGTCCTCAGGAAGGATGTCCAGGTATTGGAAAGGGTTCAGAGAAGGGCCACAAAGCTAATTAAGGGATTGGAAGACCTTAGTTATGGGGAAAGATTACAAGCACTGAACTTATTCTCTCTGGAGAAAAGACGCTTGAGAGGGGATATGATTTTTTTTTTTTTTTTTAAACATTGGTTTTTTATTACGTTTTTCAGGGATATATAAGAGCAAGGTAAAAAAAAAAAAAAATACAAAGTAGCAGTGGTGTAGAGCATAAAAAATACAAAATACAAAATTACAAACTCCCTGGAATAAACATCGTCCATAATCTTATACCTTTGTTCCGGAAATGCAAAGTACTCATTGTGAGTTATCACCTAATAATTCGTTATGGTTCAGTTACAAAGTCGATAAATCGAAATATAATATACAGACATTGTCATAACATTTCTAATGGTAGAGCTTGTGTGGAGAAGGGAAAAAGGATGTAGGAGGAGAGAGGAGGGAGAGAAAGCTAAGGGGGAAGGGGGGAAAAGCAGGGATAGACAGAGAGAAGACGCCAAGTACATTAGCACGAAGGATGGTTCAGTAGTCCCGTTTCAGCATGTTTGTGACCATTAAAGATCCGTGAGCTGTTCCCCCCAGATCTCCCAATGTGTGTTGAATACTTTACGTTTTTCCAAGTCGTTAATTAACAATGATTCCTACTTGTAGTGTGTGCGGACTAAGGCTAAAGCATCGGAGATATTCGGGGTGTTATTCGATTTCCAGTTTCTAGTGATCAATATTTTAGCAGCGAGAAATATGTGAGTAATAACAGCTCGGAAATTTGGGGGGAAGCGCTCAATACCTAGACCCAGAAGGGCTTGTGCCGAGTCTGGTTTTGTTAAGCATCCAGTAATGGAGGAAATTGTCTTAAAAGTGCTGTTCCAGAAACTAGTAAGATTTTTACACTCCCAGAAGATATGCAAAATATTACCAATCTCCCCACACCCCCTCCAGCATAGAGGGGAGCCGCCATTAGAGAATTTAGAGATTCTAAGAGGAGTAAGATACCATCTCAGTGTTAGCTTTTGATAGGATTCCCAGTGGCCTATACATTTTGAAGATTTATAAGTTGTTATAGCGGCTCTCCTCCACTGGCCGGGCGTAAAGGAGCAGTCCAATTTTGATTCCCACTTCAAGTGGTGTGGATTTTTGGAGAAGGACAGCTTTTGATGGGGCAGATTGTAGAATAAGGATATCCGTTTCGTTTTAGGTTTAGGTGCAGTGAAAAATTCCCATGCATCTCTGTGTAGGTGAATCGTGGGTGTTTTCAGAGAGTAGAGGAGGTGGGAGACCTGGTTATATAAGTACTGATCTGAGTCTGGAAGAGCGAACTCTAGTGATAGCTCGCGGAAGGGTTTCAGACCCTCTTTATTGTAAAGTTGGGAGACACGGGCAAGTCCCCGCGTGATCCACTTTGAAAGGTTCAAATTGGGTATTATTGCTGCTAAGGTCATTATAGGGACTGGGATTTCAACTAATTGGTTCGGGGGGGCCTCTAGGCCATGGAGTCGCCTCCATGCAGTGATGGAGGCTTGTAGGGTTAGTGGAAGTCTTTGAAGGGGGTGGGGTTTCCATGTGTCCGCCAACAGAAAGGCCACAAGGTCCTTGGAGGGTACCATCTCTTGCTCTATTGTTTTCCAGGGGGCAGGGTCATTTGGATTGAACCATGCACGAAGTTGAGTTAACATCGACGCGAGGTAGTAGTCTCCGAGGTCAGTGTACCCCATTCCTCCCGCCCTCCTATGTTTGATTAAAATGGCCTTAGCGCACCTGGGGCGTTTAGCTTGCCAGACATAGTTTTTCAGGAGGTTGTCTAGCATTTTCAAGTGGTTGGGTTTAAGTGGTATTGGCAGCGTACGGAACAAGTACAGTATCTGTGGGAGTATTAGCATCTTGAATGATGCTAGCCGCCCCATCCAGGTTTTTGATACAGACCGTTCGATTTGCGGGGTCCACGCGATTCCGGTAAAATTAGTTTGTATCCTCCCGCCCTCCTTACCCCATGTGACTGGAGCCTCTGATGATGGAGCGCAGCTACAATTGAGTTGAAGCACGTACCAAGTTAGGTTTACTGGGACGGGGGACCTTTTGTTATCTCGTTCTCTACCATGGGAGGTTCCTGGAACACCGGAAAGACAACCGCCTGTGTACCTTTGGGGTGGGGG
>BLSH010312592.1:37472-49829 GCA_018402905.1 Glandirana rugosa
GCAGACATACTGCTCAACGATGAGGGGAAAGAGGGGGGATAGACGTGGATAGTGACATCCACAGCACTGAACTGTGTTGTTCAAACATTTTGAGATGTCAAGCCCTGGGTGGGTGGGCTGAATGCTTTTTGTTTGGCTTTTTACGTGTCACCACTTGCCATTCATCTTGGGGGTTGATTTTAGAAGGAGGGAGTGGGTCAGCATTGGGTTGGTCTGGGAGTATATCCCATTTGCGAAGCAGGCTGAGACCTTCATCCAGTGAAGAGATGATGGTGGTTTCACCCTCCCTGGTTATAGTCAGTTTGGAGGGATATCCCCATCTGTAGACTATGTTGTGGTTCCGCAGGGCCTTAGTGATGGACACCAAGTCCCTGCGTTTTTGCATTGTGTACTGCGATAAGTCAGCGTACAGTTGGATAGTGGTGTATTCCTCCTTGGGGCATACTTTCTTGCGGAAGGCTGACATGAAGCTTTCCTTGACATGGAAGAAGTGAACCCTCATGAGGACATCCCGGGGAATGTTTCCTGGAAGGAAGGAAGGTTTGGGTAGGCGATGAATTCTGTCTATGACCAGTTCCGATTGTGGTAGATCTGGTAGGTACTCTTGCATTAGGTCTTTGACGTATTGTAGTAGCTGATTCGGTTGGACAGTCTCGGGGAGTCCCCTGATTTTAATATTGTTTCTGCGAGACCTGTCTTCAAGGTCGGCGACTTTGGACCTGAGCCAAGCCACTTCATCAGCCTGGTCGTTATGTGAGTCTACAAGGGAATTGTAGGATGTTGCATATTCTCCCATTTTTTTCTCAACATGATCCACCCTACCCCCAAGCTCCTGAATTTCGCCCTTAAAGTTTCTCATACAGTCCATCATGTCAGCGTGCAATGAGCTGCGTAGAGAGACAAGCATTTCCTTCAATGTGGTGTCCGAGATGGGTTGGTTGGAGGTGGGAAAAGCATTGCTGGTGCCACTCAGTTCCCTGGTGTCCTCCAGGGATTCCTGATAAGGACTGGTCTTATCATGGTATATGTCTTCTGACAGTCTGGGTTTAGATTTTGCTGGGCTGCGAGATGTTGGTGTGGATGCCTCTGGGGCCACCCTGGGAGGTAGGACTAGGTGTCGGAGAGGCGGTGCCGAGTGAGGAAGAAGGGGATTTGTCTCCCATGTCACCCTGTGGAGAGCTTCTTACATTTGGAGAAAAGAAGTCTTTTAGCTTTTTTGGTTGTGTGGAGTCTTTCCTTTTGTGGGTCATAGTGATGCAGTTTTTATGGAGATGTTGATAATGAAGCAGTAGTTGAATAGTAAGTTCCCTCGGGCTGTGCTGTGTTCAGTGCTGTGGAATGGACCATATTAAGTGGTCATCATGTGGTGTACTTGATTTTGTTGTTCATCTGACTTTCTAGGCAAGCAGACTTGGGTTTTGCAGGTGCTACATTGTTAGTCAGGTTTCTAATCTCCTCTACTGAGCCAGGGTGGTTTATGTCGCAGTGTTAGGCAGGCCTGGGAGTAGCAATATGGCCACCGCTTGTAGCTTCCACAGGCCGCACAGGATCCCCGGTCTCGCCTAGGGCAGCTCGCCTGGTTGGGTCTTGGGCCGTGGCGTGATAGGTTCTCTGCAGGGGCAGTGGTGGAGCCTCACCCGGGTTCAATCTCCCCTCTAGTGTGGTGGGGTTAGGAGGTGGCGTTCCAGAAGGGTGTCCGTTCGTGTGTGGTACACGCGGAGGCTCTGGAGTGATGTTGGGGTGCCCTGTGCCCGTTGCTGGTGTGATGGGGCAGTAATGCGTGGTATGCGGCTTGTAGGCCAGTGTTAGTGTCTTTGGTGGTAGAAGGCTGCCCGGGGAGGTGAGGTCTTACCGGATCCCGCGGACTCTGGCGAACTGCCTGCCGAGATAGGGACCCCAAGATGGAGCCGGCCTCCTCGCTCCGCGCCGCATGCGGACTGTGGTGGTAGATCTCCACTTTGCTCTGGAGCTTCTTCCCAAGAGTGGGCTCAAACTGTAGCCCACGGCAAGGAGGGGTCGTCCCCGAAGTTGGGGATGCTAGATCAGCAGTGCGGAGTCCGGGGGCCTTGGGGTTATACAACAGGGCTCAGGAGCTGTGGAGAAACACGTCTTCCCTCTCCGGCTGTCGGCCACGCCCCCCCGAGAGGGGATATGATTTTAATGTACAAATACTGTACTGGTGACCCCACTATAGGGACAAAACTATTCAGTGCAAGGGAGTACACAAAGACACGCGGCCCTTCACTAAGAATAGAGGAAAGGCGGTTTAACCTTAAAATGCGTAGAGGTTTCTTTACGGTAAGAGCAGAGAGAATGTGGAATTCTCTTCCACAACCAGTGGTCTCTGCCGGGAGTATAGATACATTCAAAAAACTACTAGATGCACACCTAAGGTACCAAAGCATTGAGGGATATACAATGTAATACTGACATGAAAGCACACACATAGGTTGAACTTGATGGACTTGTGTCTTTTTTCAACCTCACTAACTATGTAACTATGTAACTATGAAGAAGCTAGTGGGAATGGACATTTTGTGAAATGTTCATGTCAGGCAACAGTGATAATATTGAACTACAATCCAGGCTGTTAACATACTTTTTTGCCATGTTGGACTGTTTGCCACCAGATAAAGAACATGACATGATGCATTTATAGTCTTTACAGTCAGCACTGCTTTGCTTGGCAGAATTTAAAGTTTATGCTTCACTAGGCACATGCAAATTATGATTAGAAACATTCATAAAGCTTCTAGGGAGCCTAAAGGATGTGTATATTCAGATAACTAATAGCTGGAAAGGAAGTTAAGTATTTTGTGAAAAAACTGAAATACTGCCATGCTGGAGCTATTTTCTGATTGTTTTTCCTTGAAAGCAGCAGACTAAAAATCTTTAACTTATAATGTTACTTTTTTTTTCTCCCAGGACTGCCAGAACCTAAGGTTGATGACATCTTCAAAGGTCTTACAAATGAACAAGGGTTCTTTACATCAAAAGACTTCTTACCATTGGTTGCTAAAGCAAGCAAACAAGGTGAGCACATGCTATAGATAAGTATTTGCTGATTGCCATTAGATGTACGAGATGAAAGACAAGGAAAAGTAAAGCCAGCCATAGACAATAAAGTGCTCTGTTGTGAATTGTAACTGGTAAAGTATTTGTCCTCCTTTGACAACTGTGGTTCAGTCACACATTGGGAGCAACAGATGTAGATAACACAAAGAGGGAAAGAACCACCTTACTGCACAGAGATTTTCCTAAAGATAGAGTCCACAAGAAGAGGCACCAACTGTTGTATTGTTGCCCTCCAAAAGAACAGATGGTGTGCCAGTTACAAGTAATAGAAATCAAAATAGCTACTTACTGTTATTTGACCATTTATGGTAAGTTTCAACCCTGTTTCTTCATTTCATCGTAGCTAAATCCTGTTTACTTTATCTCAGATTCTTAATTTGCTCAAATTACCTGTTGAAGTGTCAATACAGCCACATTTTTGTCATGAGCTCTAAAGATACTGTCTCTAAAATTTGTGCTCAGCATTTGTTAAAATATATATTAGTAGAAAAACCAGTGTTCCTGTTCAGTTCTCTGTACAACCTTGTTGAAAAGAGGCAACACTTTACTGGGCGATCCACAATCTTCTACATTACCCCCCTCTCTGTACATGCCTCAGTTTGGACCAGGAAGGAAGTTGTGCATGTCCTCGTTTCTCCCCAGCTCGAACCACAACACTTCTTGAATACAAACATGAATGCACCTGAAATTATGAAAAAAAAAAGAAAAATCCATCAAGCTTTTATCCACAAGCTTTTAAAATATATTCACAAGCTTTTATAATATATCAGTGCCACGGTCATTAAGAAAATGTTTTATACAAATTCAAATAAAACACCTGGCAAATTGACTCAGCAGCCTCTAAGGGTGGCTCAAGCAGCGTGATTGTCAGCAGCTCCTCCAGGAAGCCTCACTGTCACTCTGTAGCAGTGCACTGTACTTGGTAATGTGGACTGACAGCAATGTCACAAATACATGTGATGTGCTGCAGCTTGGCACCTTCCGCCGCCTCTAAATACTGTGAATTAAAGGACTGGGATAGTGGTTACAGTATGTGGCCATGTATTCAAATTGTGTTTTTTAGTGTTGATTTACATTGCATTGCTTACTTGATTGTCTTCTGGTTACAATATAGCTGGGAGGAGGTGATCCTTTACGTACACTTCAAATAAATATTAGATAAGGATATACAGATATGCTCTTTATCTAGCTTCTTAAATGTTAATTAGTTGGCTATCCGATTTCATTATTTTATGTAACTCATAGTTTCCCACATATATGTATGAGGTTATACCCATAATCTCTATAAACTCTGTTGTCCTTACAATGCAATCACTTACAATGTAGCCAAGTATGATGTGTGTGACATTGTGATTGGTGATACATTGCATTATTGTGTATGTGACGTAACTGATTAGGGCAGGGGTAGGTAGTCTCAGCATTCCTGTGGTAAAGCTACAATTTCCATCATGCCTCAGCCTCAGGGAGTCATGTCAGAGACTTGCAAGTTCCACAACAGCTCCACAACAGCTGGAGTGTCGAGGTCGCCCACCCCTGGGTTAAGGTGTATAAAATACTGATCTATGGATGAAATCATGAATAGTATGTAGTAAATAATCAATATCTAAAAATAAAATATACAGTTATATGCTATATATATCTATATATATACACAATCTCTGCTCAGCGCTTGCGGACTGCACTGTCCACACCTAACCGACAGCTGCTGCTAAGTCAAAAACAAAAATCCACAACAAACACAGATGAATGTAGTATTTGTAGCAGCGCTTTATATCATCCCCAAAGTTCAAGTTGTGGTAAAATCTTCAAGTGATAAAGTCTCTGGAGTAAATAGTAATTGTGCACCTTCCACCATCACTCGAACACCACGTGGAGAAACAAAAGTCCCCCTTAGGGGATGCACTTACCAGAGACAGGTAAGTAGTAAGCTTTAGGGGTAATGAACCACTGCCCTTATCCTAGATGTCATACAGCAATCATGTCAGACTAAAGTGCTTCCTCCACACACCACCCGATGGTCCAATCCTCAGTAGGTGTCATCTGACAGCATCTCACCAATCATGGAAATGAACAGAAGCAAAGCCCACATAGCGTAAATCTGTGTGACTTTATTGGATCCCACAGTCAAATCCCCTAAAATATCACTCACAATCAAAGTTTAAAACATGTGCATGGAAATAACAATGAGGTGTGTCACCACTTCCGGAGTCGGCATCCACGAGCGATGAGGAACCAGCCTAATCAGCCCAGCGTATCCTCCTCCTCAGTGTGTTGGCAATATTCACCTCCAGTACATCGCTAGGCCGCGCACTGACGCGTTTCGTCCCTTCCGACTTCAACAGATTTACGCTATGTGGGCTTTGCTTCTGTTCATTTCCATGATTGGTGAGATGCTGTCAGGTGACACCTACTGAGGATTGGACCATCGGGTGGTGTGTGGAGGAAGCACTTTAGTCTGATGTGATTGCTGTATGACATCTAGGATAAGGGCAGTGGTTCATTACCCCTAAAGCTTACTACTTACCTGTCGCTGGTAAGTGCATCCCCTAAGGGGGATTTTTGTTTCTCCACGTGGTGTTCGAGTGATGGTGGAAGGTGCACAATTACTATTTACTCCAGAGACTTTATCACTTGAAGATTTTACCACAACTTGAACTTTGGGGATGATATAAAGCGCTGCTACAAATACTACATTCATCTGTGATTGTTGTTGATATTTACTGTATATATTTTCTCCTTCACAAAGCACGATTGTCTGAAAAGGTCCACTAACGTTCTTTATTACTTAAACGAGAAGTCCAGCGAAAGCTTGTTTGGCTGTACTTCTCCTATGGATCACAGGAGAGCAATTCATTGTGCACTCCTGTGACTCGTTTTCAGCAGACAGCGAGCTGAAGTCCACTCTCTGCGAATGTCACAGACATCAGTCCAGGCACCGCGTCATCACAACAATAAATTTAGGACACGTCAGGCACCTGGACTGACACCCGGCTCAGCCTCTCAGCAAGTGGCTGAGAGCCTTAGCCGACCACCCCTCCCCCTCCCCAGCCCAGCATTCCAATGAGCGAGGAGGGAGCAGAGAGTTGTGAATGCTACAGCTTTCTGCTTGGGGAGCTATCAGAACCGAGTGGTCAGCGGTGTTCGATCGCTCGGTTCTCAGTGCAGAGGCGCCAGGGGACAGATGTAGCATTGGATGGATGCTGCATCCACCAAGGTAAGTATGATTCCTAAATAAAAAAAAAAACCCCTTTACTTCTCTTTTAAAGTAGAATTCCTGCCTAACACTAACTAGACTTAAAGATGTCCCCTCTCCCCTTCTGTAAAAAAATGTACACTTATATTTTTATCCTGCTCTACTATGGTCATGTGAATCCCTGTGAAAGCCAGTGGTTGACGTCGGCTGGGAATTCTGGGAGTGGTGACATCACCCATAGGCTCCCATATAACCACTGTTGTTGGTCATTTTCCTTCTATTTTTGTTCTAATGACCACAAAATATTCTGGATTTACCCCCACTTTCATTCCGGGTAACACTGGTAGTGGTCAGGACAATAAGAGAGCATGTAGCTCCCTAATGGGGACACAACTACAATAAACGCTTGGCACAGGTTCTATTCCTCTCATCACTATATCCCTATATCCAAAAAGACTTGTCTTTAGCTATATTTTACGTATGTACTGTATACCTGTTGTTTGGAATTATATTCATTTACTTTTGGCAAAAAATAGCCCTAAATTTATAGATGCTGATAAAGCCAGTTGTGTGTTTCAAATTATTATCAGGAAAACCCATTGTGCTTGGCCATTACTTTAAGACACTTTGATGCGTTGCATTCTCCTTTTGAAATCTAGTGTAGTTCCCAAATAGCAATTGAGTTTCAGAATCTTCTTTATTTCTGAAAGACCTGATGTTGATTAATGGACTCTGGCATGCCTGGAGAGCTCCTACAAGCAAAATAAATTAAGCATACCCTGTAATTTAAAAAGATTTAAAAACTGCTGCAAGCAAAACGTTCAGAGAATACATCATAGTGAAGGACCAATGGGAATGTGTATGAGGCAGAAGGTAGTGGAAAGCTTTGACACTATCAGGAAATGCTAGACAACACATTTCAGAGATTTATCCTTTTTTCTCAAATCCAGCTTGAGAAAAGAGATAAATCGCTGACACCCATTGTGTAGCAATACCTTGCTGCTCCCCACCCAGAAGTACCTATCTGTGTCTCACTGATGCAGACTTCGCTGACACACCAGGGAGTTCATGCGACCCTGCTACTTAGAGTTTTACAGCTCTCCCTACCCATGTGGCCTCACCAGTAGGGACGAGTTCTTGTAAGTTCGACTCTAACATTGGGTTTTCGGCTGTTCACCGAATTTAGAACATTATGTGTAGTTTGCGCCAAATTCAAACACCCCATAATTCATTGCTAGACCGTGGGAAATGGCGCCTGCTGATTGGCCAAAGCATGCACATGACCTGCATGCTTTGGCCAATCACAACATGCTCTGCTGTGAGAGCCATGATTGGCTAAAAGTCAGGGTGCCTATGGCCAGTCTTGGCTCAGGGGTCTCCATCCATGACCCACACTTTATAAGGCCACTTGAACAGTGGCCATGTGTATTGTATGTACGTGGAGACTGGAGACTGATGTTGATCTAGTTTAGATAGCTGGTTTAGTTAGTGGCATCCATGTAGGCAGCGTAGTATATTGAGTTTAAAGAGTATATACATGCAGTGCAGGAAGTGAAGTATATAGATCTAGTGCAGAGTATATACAGTCAGTGCAGGCAGTGTAGAATATACAGTATCTCACAAAAGTGAGTACACCCCTCACATTTTTGTAAATATTTTATTATATCTTTTCATGTGACAACACTGAAAAAATGACCTTCAGAGAGTTCTTTGCCATGAGGTGCCTTCAATCTCTGACGCCAGACACTTTTTTGTTTTTTACTGTGCCTTGTGTACTGGGATAAGTTAAATATAAAAAAGTTAAACAGTCTGGAGAAAAATGTACAGATCACCAAATGAGAACCCAGCAAAAGCATTTGATTTAAATATTATGGAGATTTTTTTTGTATCTCTAGTAATGATGTAAGCTTAAAATGTTCACATCTAATAGAACTAAAAGCAGAACTATAAACACGTGCAGGACAATTCATACACACAGTTATTTCAATAGTTTCTGCAGGCCATGAACGTGGTACTGTAAATGCAGCTGACATTTGGGGGCCAAGGTTTCATAGTTAACATTTACATTAAAGTTGCATATTCCCACAGAGTTGTTGGTTGTAGTGGAAGCCATAAGTGTGCCCTGCAGGCTGTTGAATGGGGGACCAGCCATTTTGTAAAAATTCACAGGCTGCAATGAGCAAGTATAGACATCTCTGCCAAAAACTCTCATGAAACGTTGTGAACATGTTTCTATGTAATGTTCAATACCTCCTTCTATCAATTAATAGATCTAAAGTCACCTTTAGGTTTTAATGTTACATAATATTGTGGTTTTGTTATAGGTAAGGTAAATAAATATCTAGTTTGACGATTCCACAATTTATTATTTAACATACAGTATGTGTTTCATTATGTAGTGAATGTAATTTGGCTATGCAAGGAAAAGATAAATGTTGCTCCTTGCGGCAGCTAATAATAAGCAGGCAGTAAAAGTTATGCTATATCTTAGAAAGATTAAGGACTGCATCTCATATGATTGCTACATTGCTAGAAGGCTTCATTATGTTTTTCTTCCTGTATAAAAATATAGTAAAAAATATAGTGAATGGTAGTATTTCTTACCTAGAATTTCCTCAGCAAAGCTTTTTTATGCTACTGGATGGAAATGAGGAATACAATTATTGAAGATTATTAATTAATATATTAACAGACATGTCAAGGGGAAATTGAATGCATAAAACATTTTTTCTGACAGAAGGATAGAATTATTTGCTTCAATTTTTAAAATTGTGAATATGAAGTTTTAAAGTTCTATAAAACTTAAAAATGTTCTTATGGTGTGATGAGCAATGGCTGGGTTTATTCACCCACCCAGACCCAAAATATTAATGAGAACATTAACTAAAGAAGCAAGATTTACTTAACGTGTGTATAAACCCTACATCGAAAATGTAATATATTGCAGCTTACCTGTCCTCAAATGTGGTGGCTTCATTAGTTTTATTTTTTGGACTCTTTTTAACCTTTATTTGCACTTGATAATGCTGCAAATAATACACTTCAGTCATAGCTATACTAATTTCTCCATTGTATCTAGAGAGGGAGCCATGGATGTCACACAGACTAGACTTCAAAGATATCTGCACTTGTTTATATACATAATTAGGGATTAGTCAGACTGACCATGAATTTAACATGATCATGAACTATTTTCAGTTCACTAAATGGGTGAACTTAATTGTCAGATGTGGTCAGTTTATCTGTCTGCTGAAACCTTTGTAGTCACTAATTTATTGTACTTATTTCTATTTGTACCACTACTGGTATGGTTCAGGAGGCACCCCTTCTTGGTCAGCCAGGCTGCATGCCTGGTTAGGGGTCTGGTAAGTGTTTTGAGGTACGATCCTCCTCATTATATATAATTATCCAAGCATGCAGCTTGGATGGCCAAAAACAGAGGAAGCAGTGAACATGCACCCTCTTCCCTCCTGAATACTACCAGGCCACATGCCCTACAGATTGTGTCTGTCAGCAGCCGTACGATGTGAGCTGGTTCATCATCAAGTGCGACATATGCAAGGACTGGTTCCACAGCAGCTGAGCAGATGCAGCAGAGATTTAAAGGGACCGCATGGTTCTTAAAGGGACCAGTACCTGAGTAACCCTGAGAATTCTACCTAGAGAGCAGTGCAGCAGTGTACTAGGTTATTGAATGTATTATTCAAAGGCTTGTCTTTATTTTATACAAAACCAACAACCAGTTAGAAAACTGGAGGGGCGTGGTTTGGCTCTGCTCGGTGATGGCCGCTTGATCAGATCTCTCCTGTAGAACAGAGCTTTCTAGGAGAAAAGAAAGGGACAAAATGGCCACCATTTACTCCAAAACCATGGGGAAAATGGACTACAACACTCCGGCACCCCACAGCCTCAAGGACTCGCTCTCACAATCCATGGATAGCATCCCAGCCATGTTTCAAATGTCTGCGGGAGAAGACCACGTGGCCTATGGCATGGAGCATGCCTCCTCAGCCAGCAACCTTGTGACCTCTCAACGGGACATCGGTGGTCCATCCTCCACTTCTGCACGATCCCTATGCCTCACTGACTTGCAAGCTGTAGCTGCAGACATAAAAGCCACACTATCTGCTGCGATCACCAACCTAAAGGCAGACATCCACGCTATCGTAGCACGGATGGGGACAGTGGAGCAGACTGCTGCGTGTCACATGGAAGCCATTAAAAAGGTATAGAAATCTTCAGATATCAATCTTTCACACATAATCAATATCCACAGACATCTTAAAGACCTGGACCATCGTGGGCATTGTCGCAATATCAGGCTTAGAGGGGTCCCAGAGTCTGTGCAACAACAATGTTAAATGCAAACGGTGACAGGAATATTCAATGATCTCCTGGTAAGACCCACAGATTCTCCCATACAGATGGAGAGAATCCACAGAGCATTAAGACCCAGAGTCCACAAAAATGATCCCCCCCGGGATATTATCTGCGGCCTTGTTAACTTTCCACTAAAATAAGCTATTCTCAGGAAGGAAAGGGAACAAAATTGTGTTTTATTCAATGGGATTGAAATCAAATTATTTCAAGACATCACACTACAACACAGGAGAGCATTGTGCCCCCTACTGGATCAACTCTGCACAAGGGTGATCACCATATAAGTGGAAATTCCCTTTTTGTCTATCAGCCACTTGGAGAGGTCATACTGACAATCTACACACGCCTGACGACCTGCAAGCATTTTGTGATGCCCTGCATTTACCTCTAACGGAAGTTTTGGAATGGCACAGCTCCTTCTCAATCTCAGAAGCCTAGATTGAAGTCTCAAACAACTCTACACCAAGAGCTCAAAGGCATCGGAACCACAGATTCAGAGCCAATGCATCACCAACTACACAAACACTGAATCACCGGGATGATGCTCCTAGGAGCCTGGGCGCATCCCCACCACGCAGAAGAGATCGCATGGACGCCTAAATAGGTAACTGCTCATTCTAAAATAAGCCCAGCAGTTTCTTAATACATGGATGGCTACTCCCCAAACCAAGATTCCAGCTTTCAAGATAAACAAACTCCATCTTCTTGATCATTCAAACTGACGCTAAAATACTTCATCAACCCCCCTCCTAGCTTTAAGGCTTAACCGCACTAACAATATACAAACCAATACCCCCTGGAACACCAGGACTCGTTACCCCCGACAAAAACACTACTTCCCTAGTTCTGACCCCCACCACCCCCCACAAGACAGGGACGCTAATCTCCCTGTCGACACACACCGGGACCACACTAATTAATCGGGACCCTATATATATATATAATTATATATATATATATATTCGGGCTCCACCCCAGAAC
The DNA here is from genome assembly GCA_018402905.1 of Glandirana rugosa. Lineage (NCBI taxonomy): Eukaryota > Metazoa > Chordata > Amphibia > Anura > Ranidae > Glandirana > Glandirana rugosa. The sequence goes on from BLSH010312592.1 coordinate 49,102, forward strand.
TTCCCATCCCCTCACCCTCCCCTGCCCACCTTACCCTCCCTCCCTACCCCCCCCCCGCTTTCCACAAAAACTCCCATCGCTCGGGTAGAAACACCAATACTACCCATTAAACACGCCTTCTTTCTGACGCCAAACACCCAACCCCTCGCACCTGATACTCACACTTATTCCCCAAAACAAGTACTCAAATACCACCCCGGCCCCACAGACCAATACATCATGTCTGACACACAAACCCGCCTCAGAAACACCACCTTGAAATTGGTATCCCTCAATGCCAAAGGGCTAAACATTCCAGAAAAACGCAGCCAAACTCTAAATATGATGCACAAACTTAAAGCTGACATTATATTCCTACAAGAAACTCACTTTACCACCAAAAAGATCCCCAAACTTATGAATCACTTCTTCCCTACATCATTCCACGCCACCAACCCACTTGCAAAGACCAAAGGGGTATCGATACTCCTCTCCAAAAATCTTGATTGGACCTTTACAGACTCACTTATTGAGGAAGAGGGTAGATATATCTTCCTAAAAGGACACATACGAGGTCGCCCAGTCACATTAGCTAACATATATAGCCCCAACTCCGCCCAAGTGACCTTTTTTAGGTCCATTGCACCTGGATTTTTTCCAGTGAACCCGCCTCAACCCCGATATATACAATCGATTACACTGACCCGCTGGAGCATACACAGGAAAATCCTTCTATATAGATGGGAGAA
>BLSH010312592.1:63673-75328 GCA_018402905.1 Glandirana rugosa
GTCTCTTATACACATCTTTTCCGTGAAAGTTTGGCCCAAATCTTGTTCCCATTGTAAATGTGCCTTAACTTTGGTAAATTCTTTTTTTCGTTTAATACTGTTATATATAGTTGGTATGCCTTTTACTTTTTTTGTTACGGTGTTGAGATATGACCAAACCTTGGGGGGTATCGTATATAGGTTAGTCTTAACCGAATTGAGACAGGCCTTCACTCTGTGGAATGTGAAGAATTCAGTATTTGGTAACGAGTATTCGTTTTGCAGCAATTCAAACCGTTTAGTTTCGCTGTTGGATTGGAGATTATGTATGTGGGCTATCCCTTTGGTTTTCCAGGTTTTGAGACTAAGGTCTGAGGTCAGTTGTTCTAGAGTTCCTATTGGAAGGTTGGGTTTTATGTTATCTGGGTTCGTTTTCACCTTTTCAATCAATTTCCTCCATGTGTATGCTGTGGCTTTGACAGGCGGGGGCGCTGAGGAGGGTACTTTCCCCCCTAGGGGGATGCTGAGTAGCCATTCCTTCAGGTTGTTTTTGGGTATATATGTGGATTCTATGTGGCTCCATGTCTTGATGGGGCTCGGTAGAAACCAGTCTTGTCTCAAGGGGACATTATATAACCACCCAATTACAATCGCCAACATTTATGCCCCTAATCATAAGCAAGTTGAATTCTTCCGTCAAATATGAGATCTTCTGACCTCCTTTAAAACAGGGATCCTTATTGTTGGAGGCAATTTCAGTGTCCCTCTCAATCCCCTCCTCGATTCCTCCACGGGTAACTCTACCATCCCTTACAGGGCATTAAGACAAAAAAAATTATAATTCCAAGGTCACCTGCTTCACGATACCTGGAGAATGCTTAACCCACAGGGTAAGGACTATACATCCTTTTCCCCCTTGCATCAGAAGTACTCAAGAATTGACTACTTTTTATTACCCAACAAGACTTACCTTTCCTACAAAAAACCACCATTGAACCCATTATACTTTCGGATCATCATCCGATTACCATTTCTCTCAACTTCCCGGAAATTTGGACCATTACTAAAACCTGGAGACTTAACACATCGCGGCTTAAAGATCCTATAGAGTCAGAAAGGTTCAGTAAATGCATCTGAGGTTCCTTCCTCCTAAATGACAACGCTGAGACATCACATCTTAATGTATAGGAAGCACATAAATTGATAAAAAACGCCTCCAAAATCAAAAAAGAACGACAAACCAAAATTCCTTTGCTCATGTCTCGCATACGCTCGTTAGAAGCGTTGCATTGGAAGGGATGGGAATTGCAATCCCACCATCTCTACTCTCAACCCTGAGGGCTAGTTTTAGCTTCAGATGGACCACGACGGCGTTGCAATACCTGGGCATGCTTATCCTACCCGACCTCTCACGCACTTTCGAGCTGAACTTTTCACCCTTACTGTGCAAAATTTGAAACTTTTTAGATCAATGGCACAAGGGGATACACTCATGGTTCGGCCGATGCAACCTTCTGAAAATGAGTATTCTCCCCAAGCTTCTCTACATATTTTAAGCATTGCCGATTAAAATCCCCTTGACGTACTTTAAACAGGTCCAATCCTTATTCATCCAATTCATCTGAGCCCACAAAAAACCTAGACTCCAGCACTCCCAGCTAACTTTACCAAAATGCTTTGGTGGGCTAGCACTACCAGATGTACGGAAGTACTACCAGACAGCCCACTTGTGTAGGCTGGTGGACTGGTGCCGTCATGCAGGCCACAAATTGTGGGTGCAGCTTGAACAACAACAAACACACATCCCTCTCAGGAGAGCACTGTGGTGTTATCAACATTTACCCCTCAAACTCAAGGCACACCCATTAATTGGCACCACCTTATCCACCAGCTGGCTTTGCAACGGTTGCACCTAATGACCTCCGACTCTCCTCTATACCCTATTTTGGGTAACCCATGATTCTCACCGGACCTTGACATATGAGACTACCTACCATTGCATTCGGCGGGCCACATACAGGTGTCTGATTTTTTACAGACTGACCGCTGGCTCTCTATTGGGGTCTTAACAGACACTGGCGGGCCCTTTCATTCTGGCCAGCACTCCGCCTGCACCATTTTCTTCATTCTCTCCCCAACTCCATGGGATTCCATCGGCTACCCACGGTGACCCAGACACAAAATATGTTACACTTTGTGCTGAAATCCTCCATCTGCACTAAAACCCAGGAAATTAACTTTAAGCTGTTGACCAGGTGGTACTATACGCCAGTCAGACTACATCAATGTTACCCTATTACCTCTGACCTGTGTTGGTGATGCCGAGAGAGCAGGGGAACTCTGCTACATATATTTTGGACCTGCCCCAAATTGACGACGTACTGGACGACCATTCACAAAGTTGTTCAAAAGTTTACAGAATACCAAATCCCATGGGACCCTGCTTTTTTCCTTCTCCATATTTCGGAAATTCTTCCCAGAGTTTATAAAAAGTCTATACTTCTTAATGCAGCTAAGGCGTGCATCCCGATACATTGGAAGCAGAGACACCCCCCGTCCATAGTAGGATGTGTAAACAAAGTAGAAGAAATGAATAGGATTCAGGACTTAGTCCTCACGGCACAGCAGAAACAAGAGCTGTGCAGCAAGACATGGGGGATTTGGAACATGTTTGTTATCAGATGAAGGCAAATCCCTTCTTGGCTTCACAGCTCCCCCTTGAGGGATTCACTCCGTTGACCAGATAAACCGTCACCCCTGAAGATCCTCGGCCCCTCCCTCAGTCCACCACCCTCCCTTCCCCACTCCATGCCCCCCCTCTGCCTTTTTTTTCCTTCTTGTCTACCTCTCTCCCCCGTCTTGCTCCTAGCTCCTCTTCCTTTTTCTCTTTCTCTCTTCTTTCCCCTTCCTTTACCCCCTGAATAAGGAATAAGAGGTGGGTGGGGGCTTGATTTGTACACAGAGTTCGGGGGACGCCAGACCGGTGGACCCCTATATAGAGAGAGAGGTCCCCGGAAGGACAGGTGTGCCCCGGATGTCTCTTAACCGATATCTAGCAATTGAACATAGATCCGAGAGACAATGGACTGTTTATCCGCTCTCTGTCTTAGATTGAGTTACAATGGATAATTCTATGCTTGCTTAATGCTCTCCTATATAAAAGCACTCTACACCTCACCAACTGCAAGGATCCGAGTAAACGGCCACCTGTCAAATGCCTTCCCTCTGCATAATGGCACTAGGCAGGGATGCCCCCTATCCCCCCTCCTGTTTGTCCTTACTCTAGAGCCCCTGCTGAACCAAATATGCCTAAAACCCGATATCAGAGGTATTATGATCAAATAACAAACTTGCTGCATTTGCAGATGGCCTCTTGCCTCTTGCATTTGCAGATGGCCTACTAAGGGTACTAGACCATTTACAATGTATTTCCAACCTTAAGATAAACCATTCAAAATCAAATGCCTTAAACATATCTCTACCCCCTAATATAGTTCAGCAATGTCAAAAAAACTTCCCATTTGATGGGATAAAGACTCAATTACTTATCTTGGCATTAAAATCCCAAAATCCCTATCTAACCTTTTTCATTATAATTTTGACCCAACCCTAAAACAAACAAAAGAAGACCTAAAGAGATGTAATGCTCTTAATGTCTCATGGTTTGCCAGGGCCTCCCTCCTTAAAATGACCATCCTTCCCTGCTTTCTGTATTTACTACAGACAATCCCTATACATATCCCGGCAGCCTTTTTCACCTCCTTTCTTCAAGCGTGCACATCCTTCATTTGGAGACACAAAACAACTAGAATCAAATATGATCACCTTATCCTTCTAAAAAAATAAAGGTGGAATAGCTCTACCAGACCTTTGCCGATACTACTGGGCATCTCACCTGACATGTATTGTCGATTGGAATATCCACCATAATGTGAAAGATTGGGGTCACACTCGAACACCACATTTCATCTCAATATCTGAGAACTTTGCCATGGTTACACCCAAAGCACATCTCCTTAAAAACAAAATCACATTCCCTAATAGGCCCCATGATAACAATATTTCATGCCTCAAACAAAAATAAGTACCATACTCCTTGGCAGAGTTCATTGACCCCCTTGCGTGCTAACCCAGACTTTCCACCAGGCACCAATGATAACTTCATCTCTCAAATCTGGCCATATAGAGATGTACTGTCATCCCATTTCTTCCACAGTGGCACCATTCTTTCTCATAGAAGAAGTGAATGCTAAACTGTCTCCACACAGCATTCCAAGTGCAAATAAGGCACTTCCTGACAAGGCCAGAGAATGCCAAACAATGGACTAGAGACTTATCCACTCTAGAAGAACTATGCTCTAAAAAATCCCTCAAAGACACCTTATCTCTGCACTGTACTCTTCCCTATATAAAGACCTATCAGTATTCTCCAGTCAGGCCTATATGGCCTGCGAACAAGACCTAAACATTAACATTTCTGAATGGGACTGGGAAGTGATTTGCTCCCATATTCATAAGGGTACCCTAAACGTCGCCACTGAAGAATGCGGTTATAAGGTCCTGATGAGATGGTATAGGACCCCTGAATTTTTACATAAATGTAATCCCTGATCCCCAATAAATGTTGGCGTTGTGATACTGAAGACGGTTCAATGCTTCACATTTGGTGGTCCTGTCCACCTATCCAAACTTTTTGGCTGATGGTACATAACACCATCTCATTACCTTAGAAAATCCAGAATTGTCCCCAATCAATCTACCTGCTTCATCATACAGCCCCGATGAGAGAGGAGTGGTTTCACAAGATCAATAACATAGAGAAAAGTATTGCACAGGAAAAGTTTACTACTTTTTCCTCAACATGGTATGGCTGGCAAATCTTCAAAACAACACCTGAATATTCGCTAAACGACGGTTAACCCATGGTTAGTAAACACACCCAAAATACCAACAAAACTACCTGTCTGCACCCTTTATTTCCACCCTAACAATCTTTTACTTGGTCCCAAGTTTGATCCTAAATAGGACTATGGGACCACATACTGAGCCCAACAAGTATCACTTGGCTTAATTTTAACGAACCAAGACCTTTCATCAGTTTTCTCTACTTCTCTCTCTTATTACAACTAACCTTGCACAATCAGATACTCAGGTGATTCCCCTTAGGAACATAAATACATATGTCCATGTTATTATCTAGATTGTTTGTTGGTATTTGACTATGGTAAAATAATGACTTTTCTTGTTACTTTTTGGACTGTTATGTTTTATACTATGATATAATATGTGGAATTACACCTGTATGCTTCATTATCTCTAATAAAATCGTATGAAACAAAAAAAAAGAAAAAGTAAACTGATAAACTGGTGCACGCTGTAGAAAATGGGAAATGAGTATGCCATAAAACCATAAACAACAATGGTATTGTGAACATGGAGTCCATAAATAGCCTCATAAATTGTTGAAATGTGTCACATCCGATCTGGCCAGCAACTCCTAATCAGGCAGGGCACCCTCAGTACATGGAAAAAGGAAGAAGGGTGCCAGTTCAGTTGGAATAAAAACTCCAAAAATGTTTACTATATCAACTTATATTAAAATTTCATGTGGGCAGCGTGTCCGGATCTCAGTGATGACATATCAGATAGGAGTAAGTCTGGAGGACCCCAACGGGGCATGTAGAATGAGTGATCCGGGTGATGGATGGTGGAGACCGCAGGGTCCGCTGGACCGGTGTCCAAGACACCCCTGTAGATGGAAGATAGAAAGGGGAGGCACATTTGGGGAATGAACGGCAGTGTCTGGACCAGCCGCAACTCCCGGGTGGCAACCATGTCACTGGGAAGGTCACATGACTCGCACAGGCAGAGGAACAAAAAGCATCACAAAGGCAAAGCTGGCTGAACTGGTCATGGTGACGTTTCAGAGGCTCCGTCTCCTTTTTCAGACCTACCAGTCCAGCTGCCATTGGGCTGTATTTATCCTAAGGGGAGAAGAAATGGAAAGGAAACACCTGTGATGGTGTTCCAAGTTAAAGAGGGGTCACAAGAATAATAAATTAATACAAATGGAAATGAAAATGGAACAAAAGCAAATGATTAATAAATTGGGATGGATTGGAATATATGCAGAAAGCATGTATGTGAAATAAATAAATATATATATATATGCACACTGTATATACATGTCCTATGCATATACAATACTCACATGTAAAAAAATATATATATAAAATAAATTAATAGTAAATTAGCATAATAAATACACATATATGGACATACACACGTGTGGTACGCACATATGCTCACATAAAAATGTATGAAAAAAAAGAAATCTATCATGTCAATCAATTGACTGAGCAATATTGGAAAGGGATAAAAAATAAAAATATAAAAACAAGGGGGTTGTATTAAAAACAAGGGGGTTATGTTAAAAAATGGCACGCAAAGACATACAAGCGATTAGATATACGTGTGTAAGTGTAATATGGTAATGTGGGTTCTCCAGTCCACTCCTGTACATAACAAAAGGAAAAAGGATATGAAATGCACCAATGTAAATATTGAATTAATCTATCCATTCTAATTCATATATAATACAATCTAATTCATATATAATACAAAAAATTAAATAAAAAAAAATGAATCCTTCCTTTTTCCATTTATTTTATACAAGGTGAGAGTTCTGAGAGCACAGGAATGTCACACAGAGGTAGAGGTTTACTATTGTTTATTTTTGATCCACATGGATACCATTTGAGCAGAAGAAGGGGGTTGATATACATCACATTTTGAGCATGGACTTTACTTCAACTTATATATGACCTCACTGAAGTCACTATTAGCACATGCACTTTATATTGGACTTTTATGAATAATTGATACTTGAACTATGTTGTTCATTTATTGTTTTAATACATTGATTCTCACGCATTTGATTTAGGCTGTACAATCCTATTCTACACTATTATTCTTTCACATTGTGGGAACACTATCCAGGGTTGCAGCAACCCACGCACATATATTTTTATTCATATTTGTTGAATCGTTATTTGACAGCTTTGCAACATGTGATCACAGCACTGATAGTATTTTGTATGACCCCCATGCTTTGTAAGGACAGCACCAAGTCTTCTAGGCATGGAATGAACAAGTTGGCAACATATTACAAAATCTTTCTTTTCCGTTCTTTTTCCGAATGACCTCTTTTAGAGCCTGGATGCTGGATAGAGAGGGATGCTAAACATGTCTCTTCAGAATTCCCCATAGGTGTTCGATTGGGTTCAGATCAGGAGACATACTTGGCCACTGAATCGCTTTCACCCTGTTCTTCAGAAATGCAACAGTAACCTTGAATGTGTGTTTTGAATCATTGTCATGTTGAAAAAGTGCATGACGACCAAAGGCACGGAGTGATGGTATCTTCTCTTTCAATAAAGAGCAGTACATCTGTGTATTCATGATACCATCAATGACATGCAGCTCTCCTTGTGACCCTTGTGACACCATACAGTTTTTTTCTAAGTAATTTATTGGTATTTGTTTGCATATCGACATGAAAAAAGACCAAAGGCATCAAACAACGCTGCAGTTAATAACCAAAACAATAAAATAATTCCAGAAGTTATTTGCAAAAAACATAGAGCCCAGTTGATTGACTGGTGGTAGGGGGGATGGGAAAGGGGGGGTTAAGGGGGAGGGGGTGCAAGCAAGATTGTCCAAGTAAAGGTTCAGATTCATTTTGTCCATTTCGAGGGCACACTGGGCAATAGACCAAGGTGAGAACAAGTAAGTAAAGACTCCAATGCAGGTGATCGTGACTCCGGATTGTATTGTCCAAGCGTCTGATTGGCCCAGGTGTGGGCAAAATCGTGGGTCCTGCTTTGTCGTAACCTACAGGGGTGGTCAGATACAAGAATGTATAGATGGTTTAGGTGGTGGTTTCAAAATGGACTACCCCAGTTTGAAATATTGGCTATAAACTCAGAGGTTGTATGGTAGATCCGAAAGTGGGAATGCTCACCAGGGCAGCCGTCCCAAGGGATGTATCATCCTGAGGCAATGTGTCTCAAAACAGGAGAAGATTGGGATTGCATGGCCTCATTGGGAGGAGGTTCAGCCAGTAGTTGTGCTGCCATGTCTGGTAGGATTCTTGACATGTAAAGATCTCATTTGCGATGGAAGTGGGTTGTTAGCTGCCGGTGTGAGAGGATTGAGTCAAGCTTCTCTTTGCGCAGTAAGTTCAACAGATCTTGTTTGATGTCCTTAATAGTAGGGGTAGAAGGGGAGGTCCATAATTTAAGAATGGCTCTCCTGGCAACCATGTAGCAAATAGCCAGCCAAGGTTTGTTATGATGGATAATTTTGTTTTGCGTCGTTAATTTCTCAGGTGAAGGGCTGTCCATAGAACCAAACAGTAGGAAATATATGTTCCTTTGGGGTTGTAAACCAGTGACAGCAGCTACTAAAGTTTCAATTTGGTCCCAAAAGCTTGATATGGAAGGGCATGACCACAGTCTATGAAGCAGGCATGGTTTGGGTGCTTTGCAACAGGTGCAGTGTTGACCATCTGGGAGCTGCAATTGCCTTAAATGAGGTATATATGCCCTGTGCATAATTTTGTATTTCTGTTCTCACCAGAATTCATTTGTAATTAAAATACAAGTGGTATTGTAGCCACGTAGGATGTGTTGGGCTGCTTCGGGGGATTGCAGGTCACTGTCCCAGGAGGTTGCAGAGGTGTTGTGTAGTGGTGTCCCCAGAAGAGAGTTCAAAGATTTGTATAAGCTGGAAATTTTGTAACTCTGGGAAGACATGAGTCTACAAGAGAGCTTTTGAACCAGAGTCCTCTTGAGGGACAAATCTTAGACACAAATCGGATAGCTTGCTGGACATAAAAAAAGTGGTGGGGGGAGGTTAAACTTCTGAGCTAGCATAGAAAATGGGAGGGCATTGCCCGAGGGTTTATCAAAGAGTTGGGAGAATTTAGTTAAACCCAGTGAGGTCCAGGAGGGAAAGGCCGTATGTTCCTGAGCCTGTGAGAACAGGGGGTGGTGGAGAATGGGTAGATGTTGCGATCTGTGGGTGAACCCCAAGTTTTTTCCTGACCTCCCTCCATGCCAGCACCGTGTCCCATATAAGAAGGTTGTACTTTAAGAGAGGGGAAGAGACCTGATACCACAGTGCAGCAAGGATGGGAGACTAGCTGGGTATGTCATTTGGGTTTCTAGCTCAAACTTTGAATATCTAGAGGAACATGTTATCCAATCCAGACCTGCTCTCAGTAGGCATGAAAGATTGTAAAGGGTTGTTGTTTTTTTGTGTAGATTAACTCTGTGTGTTTCGGGAGACAAGTTTATGGAGGGATATTCTGGGTTTGCATTTATACCAAAGAAAAGGCACTTATGGCTTTATGGAGTTTCTGAAGGTTTGCATGTTACACGAGTAAGGGGATGGTCTGAGGTGGATAGAGAAGTTTGGGGAAACTCACAATCTTAAAAAGAGGACATAGTATGAATAGCGACAGTGTAAGGTTTGCCCATAGTTCCATAGTGATTCTAGTTAAAGTCGGGGAGAAATTTAGATGATAGAGGGAAGAAGGGACTTTACCTATTTTGATTCCCAGGTAAGTGATATAGTTGCTGGCTATCCTGAAGATAGAGTTTGAGGCCCAAGTAGGCTGGTGTGCTTGAAACAGAGGTAGAATTTCACTCTTGGAGAAGTTGATTATCAGGCCTGAGCATCTCCTAAAGTGTGTAAAGATGTCCCGGATGTGTGTCCTATTTTTGCTTGGGGATCCAATGTGAATATTAGTATGTCATCGGCAAACAGGGCTGTTCTCAGTTCCAAGGAGCCTATCCTGACCCCGTGTAGCCTTGGGTGTTTCAGTAAATGATAAGAGAGGGGCTCTAGGGCGAGGTTAAACAGTAAGGGTGAAAGGGGGCATCCCTGGTGCGTGCCTTTATGGAGTGAAATTTTGTTGGATATGAGGCCTGCTGCTACAACGTTAGCTGAGGGGGCTGTGTACATCGTGCAGATGAGGTGTAGGATGGGGCCTGTGAATCCAAGCTTGGCGAGGACCATCCACAGCCACTGGAAGCTGATGACATCAATAACTTTTTCAGCGTCTAAAGTAACTATAGCCATCTCCGTGGCTGGGCTGGCCCTCCCTGATTCCAGCACCGCTAAAACCTTCCTGATGTTAGAGGTAGCAGAATGTCCTTGAATGAAGCCTGCCTGTGAGGGATGCATGAGAGTTGGCATGAATAGGGGCTAATCTGTTGGCCATTATTTTAGATAGTAGCTTTGCGTCAAGATTGAGTAGGGAGATTGGGCGATAGGAGCCTGGTTCGTGGGATCTTTGTCTTTTTTTGTGATTTAATTTGATATGGCCTTGGAAACAAGAAGGGATGTAGTTAGCACCGTCCAGAATGTGTTGGTAAACTAACTTTAGGGTGGGCTTGATGGTGTCATTTGACAGTTTAAAGAATTTGGAGGAAAAAATGGTCTCGGCCTGGACATTTTCCCGATGATAGAGATTTAATTGCAGTGGATATTTTGTCTATGGTTATCGGAGCATTACTTTTAGTAAGTAGAGTGTCGTCAATGATAGGTAAGGTGATCTTATCTAGGAATTCCGGAGCTATGGGTTCTTCGATAAGGTCCAGGCCATAGAGTGAGGCATAAAAATTTTCTATTATGGCGTTGATGTCATTCGTTGTTGTGGCAAGTGTGCCCTGAGGGTTTTTTAGAGAAAGTATGCGAGTGGGGGTTTGTGGGCCTTTACATAGCTGGGCTAGTAATTTGACAGATTTGTTACCATTCCTTTGGAATTGTAGGTCAGAGAAAGACTGATGCAGTCTTTCCTGCACCTCTGCCCATGCCTCAAAATGTGATTTAGCAACTCGCCAAGCTTCTCTTGTTTCTGGAGAATTGCGTTGTGACAGCATGGTTTGGGTTGTGCGAAGATACTTACTGGCGTCGGAGAATTCCCTAGCTACCTTCTTTTTGTAAGCAGAGTAGGCAATAATTTTGCTGTGGAGCACTGCCTTGCACACTTCTCAGAGTAAAATGGGATTGGTGAGGTGTTGGGAGTTGGTATCTAGGTAGTCAGACCATGTATCCTCAATACGTTTTTGAACCAATGGTCATGGGTAGTGTTGAGCGAACCCGGACTGTAACGTTCGGGTCCGTACCGAACTTTTGGGTGTCCGTGGCACGGACCCGGACCCGGACATTTCAAAAATCGTTCGGGTTTTTCAAGCCATGCCTGGGCTTGCAATGTCAGGCCCAAGCGAGTTGTGATGGGTACTGGTAACCAAGTTTTTGCATAACTCCTATGTACCAGACTGATGGATCTATGGTTGAGGGTTGTGGAGTGGTTAGGGTAAAATGAGACTCTTCACACGTTCCGTCACGAGGTGTCGTTTTAATAACGGATGAGACGAATGTTTTTCTTCCATCGATCCCTTAAGAGGCTGCGGTCATTCATAGAAGCGTGTTGGGTTTGGTACGACAGTGTTGCGTTAAGAGGTCTTTGTTCTCTTCGAACCGCTCAACGATTTAGTGTAAAACTCCGTACCCGTCTCCACGTCCTTTCTGACGTAGTCAGAAAGAGACTGGATGTTAAGGTTTCCTTACCATTGTTTAGACAGTTTAATGATCGGGTCGATACAT
>BLSH010312592.1:76687-89199 GCA_018402905.1 Glandirana rugosa
CAGAAATTTGATTTTAATTTATTTTCCCTCTCCCCATTTTTTGTAGGGCACTTGCCCTAGTTTGAAGATGATTTTAGAACAGTTATATGGCTTCTACCGTTAATTAATACTTTTCAGACACAGTTTGAAGATGATCCACATTCACCTCCATTTTTGCATTTTTTAAGTTTTTATTTTTTTAAAAATATTTAAAGTTATTTCCCTGTCCCCATTTTTTTGTAGGGCACTTGCCCTACCCTTACCCCCATTTTACTTCCTTTTGCAGCCCTCTGGGGCTTTCCAGGACTTTCCTACGGCCATTTTTGTGCCTAAAAGTTCGGGTCCCCATTGATTTCAATGGGGTTCGTTGTCCGTGCGATCGTTCGGGTTCCGTCCGGACCCGGACCCGGACTTTGTCCCGAAGTTCGGACGGACCAGCAGAACCCGAACTTCCAGGTGTTCGCTCAACTCTAGTCATGGGCTAGGTATGACGGGAAACACCATATTTTGACTGAGCTTTGGGTGGTAAGTCCTGAGGTCGGGGCATGTTCAGAGATGGCTAGCTCATGGATAGATGGGTCAGTAATGAGATCCATGAGAGCTGCGTTGGCAAAGATGTAGTCAATTTGAGACAAGGTGTTGTGGGGGGGAAGAAAGTGAATTATTTTCCCACTGGGTGGACTAATCTCCATATGTCAATTAAGTTCAGTCCTTCCAGGAAGCATGGTAGAAAAGAAGGTGGGGGGGTCGGTCCCTGGGGAGGTTTGTAATTTTATCTGTCTTCTAGGGGTTTCAGGGTCTGATTGAAGTCACCCCCTACCAGAAGTGGAAGGTGGATGTAAGGGGCTATAAAAGATGTGAGGTGTTGGAAGTAGGTTTTGGTGGGTTGTTAGGGGTATAAATATTTGTTAAAACCCACTCCCTGGAACCAGTTTTAAGTGGGGCTATAAGAGAGTGTCCCTCTTTGTCTGCCTGGAGAGAGATCATCTCGTAGGGGGCTTATTTATGAATGAGAAGAAGGACTCCTGCTTTCCTTTTAATGGCTGGGGAGCCCGCTACTTGTCCTACCCACAGTTTGCACACATGGGGGAAATCGTCCTCGGTTAGATGGGTCTCCTAATGGATCGCTATGTCTGCTCTCAATCATTTAAGGTGGCAGAGAATCGGCATATGTTTATAAGGGGAGTGTAGTCCCTTAACGTTGCAGGAGACTACTTTCATAATGTGAGTGTAAGGGCAGAGGGTTTGTCCAGCCAGTGAGGGAACTTGCGGAGAGAAGCGCCGGGTGGATCATTGCCTATAATGTGTGTGTCACCTAAGAATGTTTCACTGTATAGAGGGTGCTTGCATCTGGATTGAGGTGGGAGAGGAAAAGAAACAACCCAACAGGGGTCAACTAGGGAAAACCAAAATGTATATACCCAGAGTAGCCAGGACTTTTCACATGTGATACTCCTTGCTCAGTGAACAGCACTAACGGGGGGTTGACACCTGCAAGTAGAGGGTGTACTGCCTCTCTCGGGATGTCCTCCACCAAGGGGGTGGAGTGGAGGGGGGATACCCCTTTGTGGAAGACTTGGTCAGCCTGATGTTCATCCCACGGTAAGGTTGTGTTCAGGCAATAAACATAACCTGGCGGAATATAATAAAACAAATTAGACATATGTGAGAGGATACATACTGTATATACTCGAGTATAAGCCAAGTTTTTCAGCACATTTTTGTGCTGAAAAAGACCCCCCTCAGCTTATACTCGAGTCAGTGCCCCACAGCATCTCATCTGCGGGAGCTTGAAGCCTCTGTGGGTGGTCCGAAAAGTCTATGTAAGTGCGCTGAACAGAGCACATACATAGACTGGTTGCACAGTGATTGGCTTGTCACTCTGCTGTGGGATGGGGACGGGTCCGGAGCGGCTGACTCCAGCGAGGAGAGGAGAGGAGAGAAGGTACTGTGTTTCCTGTCCCTGTGTAATGGCTGATTCTCTGTGTAATGGCTGATTCCCTGTGTAATGGCTCAGTCCCTGTGTAATGGCTCAGTCCCTGTGTAATGGCTACAATACCTGTGTTCTGGCTACAATACCTGTGTTCTGGCTACAATACCTGTGTTATGACTACAATACCTGTGCAATTGGTACCTATTTTTATTTGTTAAATTTACCAGTAGCTGCTGCATTTCCCACCCAAGGCTTATACTCAAGTTAATATGTTTTCCCAGATTTTTATAGTAAAATTAGGTGCCTCGGCTTAAATTCGGGTCAGCTTATACTCGAGTATATACGGTAAACAATAGCTAACTGAAGAGGGATTAGGGGCGGAGGAGGACAAGAAAAGGATGAAGTTTGTCAGTGCTGGAGGAGCTGCGTGAGATAGCTAGGTATGACCTAAAAGGTTGGAGCGACAAAGCTGTTTAGGAGGATCTTTCCTTTGGCTGCATTTATCTCTTGGTTCTGGCACATGTAGTTGAGCTGGTGCAGTGGTTCTCAACCCTGTCCTCAAGTACCCCCAACAGGCCATGTTTTGGGAATTTCTCTTATATAAAATAGCTGTCCAAAATACCAAGCTATTGACTCTGATTGAAAGCACCTGTGCAAGATAAAGGAAAACCTGCAAACATGGCCTGTTGGGGGTACTTGAGGACAGGGTTGAGAAACACTGAGCTGGTGCACTGGAGATGTCCATAGGAATGTGCAAGTATGATTGCAGGTAGTGAAAAGCTTCATCCGGATGCGAGAATGATTATGTTCACCTGATGGGTCAGAGAAGCGTAGGTTAGCTGGATAGGCCAGGGTGAATTTCACCCCTTTCTGGTAGAGCGCTTGGCAGATGGGTTGAAAAGCTTTCCTTCTGTGGGAAATTTCCTGAGAATAATCTGAGAACTGGAGGAGTTTGCAGCCATCAAGTTGAAGTGTTTTGAATTGTGATAAGATTTCAGGATGTTAACTCTGTCCATATCATTTAGGTAGTGGACTATTGCAGGGCGAGGAGTGCGCCTGTCGTTAGAGGGGGCGCCAAAGTGGTGGGATCTCTCTACCGTGCATGGTGAAGTACTTAGAATGCATCTGAGGCAAATGTCATGAAGAGAATGAGCGTTGATGGATTCCAGCAGCCCTATGATTCTCAGATTGTTTCTTCTCTAACGATTTTCGAGATTGTCTAATTTCTCGAGGGTGTATTGTTGTGTCTCACTCACATTCTGCTCCTGTATTTGAGAGCTTTGTATCTCATCCTCAATATCTGATACTCAAACTTCTAGCTCAGAGATGCATTTAGCTTGTTCCCCATCTCCCTCTTTATCTGTGTTATGCCAGCTGCTATGGCCCGGTCCACTGCCGCTGTGATGGTTGGTGTGAGGAGGGCTACCAGGGTCTGTGCCAGGCTAGCATATTGGTCATCAGTGGCCAGGGAGGGTTAGACTACCTGTCCTGCTTACTCCGGTATTGAGGGAGGCTGTAGCATGGCCGCCATGTTGGCCTTGTGTACTGTAGGAGGAGGGGGATCCGGCCGGGTGCCTGAGTCCATAGCCGCGGGACCAGGGCAGAAGTACCGATCCATTCCCTGGAGCCCAGGGAGAGAGCCAGTGATGGTGCAGGGGTCGGACGGGCTGTGGGGGCAGCATGAGGCAGGTTTAATAAGCCGATGTGTCTGGAGCCGCCATTCCTACCTATTTCACTTATTCCCGGTTTCTGTTAAAGTGACACACACACATTCCAGATGTGTGCAGAACAGATGTTCACTTATTCCCGGTTTTTGTTAAAGTGACACACAGACTTTCCAGATGTGTGCAGAACAGATGTTCACTTATTTCCGGTTTCTGTTAAAGGGACACACAGACTTTCCAGATGTTTGCTGAACAGATGTTCACTTATTCCCGGTTTCATTTAAAGTGACACACAGACTTTCCAGATGTGTGCAGAACAGATGTTCACTTATTCCCGGTTTCTGTTAAAGTGACACACAGACTTTCCAGATGTGTGCAGAACAGATGTTCAGTTATTCCCGGTTTCTGTTAAAGTGACACACAGACTTTCCAGGTGTGTGCAGAACAGATGTTCAGTTATTCCCGGTTTCATTTAAAGTGACACACAGACTTTAAAGATGTTTGCAGAACAGATGTTCAGTTATTCCCGGTTTTATTTAAAGTGACACACACAGTTTCCAGATGTTTGCAGAACAGTGATATGGGTTCTCCCGGCTTATTTATACTTTTTTGACACAGTTTGAAGATGATTTTAGAACAGTTATATGGCTTCTACCGTTAATTAATACTTTTCAGACCCAGTTTGAAGATGGTCCACATCCACCTCCATTTTTGCTTTTTTTATGTTTTTATTTTTTTTAAAATGCTTTTAGTTTTTTCCCTGTCCCCATTTCTTTGTAGGGCACTTGTCACACCCTTACCCCCATTTCCTTCCTTTTGCAGACCTCTAGGACCTTCCAGGACTATTTTACAGCCATTTTTGTGCCTAAAAGTCTGTGTCCCCATTGATTTCAATGGGGTTCGGGGTCCGGGACAAAGTTCGGGTTCTGTCCGGACCCGAACCCGGACTTTGTCCCGAAGTTCGGCCGAACCAGCAGAACCCGGACTTCTAGAAGTTCGCTCAACTCTATCAGACATATTTGAGGATATGAAAAAAACATGCCATTTCAGTTTTTCAATCGGGTTAAAACAGTAATAATAATAATAATTAATAAAAATTAAACTAATACATTCAGATTAAAATGTGGACCCTATTAGAATAAATATATAAATATGAGTAAAACATACCGAAAAATGAATATGTGTATATCTTGAATCATACACTATACGATCCAATCCCTGAACAATCCCCCTCAGCCTTACCAACATCTCATGAGGTGAAAATTCAGAAATTCACCGATCAGGCATTCATTTTTGACCACTGACAGGTTAAGCGATTAACACTGATTACTTCATTACAGTGGCATTCTGAAAGTCAGTAGGCTTTATTAGGCAGCACGTAAACACATTGCCCCTGAAGTTAATGTATTGAAAGCAGAAAGAAATGAAAATCACAGCTTGTTATATAAGGGGCTGTCTAGCCGCAGACTAGTCAGGGTGCCCACACTGACCCATGTTCACAGCCAAAAGCACCTACAGAGAGAATGGGAGCAATAGAACTGGACCACTGAACAATGGAAGAAGGTGGTCTGGTCTGAAGAATCAAATTTTCTTTAATATCATGTGAATAGACGTGTCCATGCACATCCCATACCTAGGAAACAGATAGCACCAGGATGCAGTATTGGAAGAAGGCAAGCCAGCGGAGGCAGTATGATGCTTTGGCCAATGTTCTGCTGGAAAATTTGGGTCCTGCAATTTGTGTGGATGTTACTTGACAAGTACCACCTTTCTGAACATTGTTGCTAACCATGTACACCCCTTTATAGAAATGGTATTCCCTGATGGCAGTGGCCTCTTTCAGCAGGATATTGTACCCTACCACACTGCAAAAATGGTTGAAGAATGGTTTGGGGAACACAACAACAAGCTTGAGGTGTTGACTTGGCCTCCAGATTTTCCAGATCTCAATCCAATCAAGCATCTTTGGGTTGTAATGGAAAAACAAGTCTGATCCTCGGAAGCCCCACCTCACAACTTACAGAACTTGAAGTGATATTAACCACTTCGGCACTGGAAGGATTTCCCTCTTTATGACCAGAGCACTTTTTGTGATTTGGCACTGCATCGCTTTAACTGACAATTGCGCGGTCATGCAGCGTTCTACCCAAATTAAATTGACGTCCTTTTTTTCCCAACAAATAGAGATTTCTTTTGGTGGTATTTGATCACCTCTGCGTCACTTCTGATCACCGCTATAAACAAAAAAAAGCGACAATTTTGAAAAAAACAAATATTTCTTGCTTTTTGCTAAAATACATTTCCAAAAAGATATATAAAAAAAGCTAACTTATTCATCAGTATAGGCCTATATATATTCTTCCTCATATATTGGTTTAAAAAAAATCACAATCGGTATATATTGATTGGTTTGCGCAAAAAATGTCACATTTACAAACAATGATAGTTCATTTATGGGGTTTTTATTTTTTCATATTTTTTACTAGTAATGGTGGCGATCTGCGACTTTTAGCAGGACTGCGATGTTACAGTGGACATGTTAGATACTTTTGACATTTTTTTGGAACCATTAGCATATATACAGTGATCAGTGCTATGAAAATGCACTGTTTACTGTGTAAATGTCACTGGCAGGGAAAGGGGTTAACACTAGAGGGTGATCAAGGGGTTAACTGTGTTCCCAGCTTTGTGTTTCTAGCTGTGTGGGGGCTGGGCTTACTGGGGAAGGAGAGTGTTTGTTGCTCCCATATACAGGAAGCATACAATCACACTCCTTCCCCCCTGTCAGAACGGAGATCCATGTGTCTACACACACGGATCCCCATTCTATCACTGCTGGGGAGTGATCGCGGGTAGCCGGCAGACATGGAGTCCACCCTACCCACTCCCTGGCTCCCCCGCTACACAATGAGAGCATCAGCGTGCCTACGGCAGTGCGCACACTCATGATCCACGATCTTGCAGCCACCGTCAGATGACAGCGATATCGAGACAAGTTGCCGCCGTCAAGCAACGGCGAGCGGTTGGTAACTGGTTAAAGCCTTTTTAATTTCTATTAAATAACAAACATATGTGCCTGCTTTGTGCAATAGTTTTGCACAGCCTCTGTTTCCTGATTGGCTCACTGGCTGTGATTAACAGCGGTGGGAGCCAATGGCTCTCACTGCTGCCAAAAGCTAATCAGGAGTGCGAGTCCTCAAAGAGGCAAGGTTCTCGTGGACATCACTGGATCGATAGGGGGCTCAGATAAGTATTATGGGGGGCTGCTGCACACAGAAGGTTTTTTTTTCATCTCTATGCATAGAATGCATGAAGGTAAAAAGAATGTGTGCCTTGAAAACCACTTAAGAATCTGCTACTGATAGCTTGTTGCCAGATACCACAGCATACCTTCAGCAGTCTAGTGGTATCCATGCCTTGATTGGTCAGGGCTGCTTTGATGACAAAAGGGGGACCTACTCAATATTAGCTAGGTAATCATAAAGTTATGGCTGATGGGTATATAGTGACATAGCAGTGTATATCATATAATGATATACACTGCAAAGGTGGTTATGAAAGGGTTAAAACTGTGAACTTCCTTGTGATTGAAAATAATGTGAATGGACTAGAAGTTAACTGGACTTTAACCACAATAATTTTACTGCGGACAGCACAGCCAGGCACTATCACATATCTGTAAATCGCTGGCTAGTGTGTGCACAGCTCAGTGATGAAGATTGAGACTGATAGTCAACCACTCAAAGCAATCACATGATCACAATGTAAGCTCAACTGTTATGAATGGGTTTCATTCATAACAACTGTGCTTAGTATTGTGATGCTGTGATTGTCCCACAACTATCACATGGTACCTGGGCCAATCACATCACCCTGTACATGTAATAGCTGTGGGTCAATGACCGCACAGAATAGCAAACAGAGTGTAAAAAAAATTCCTGATCACCCCATCCCCCCCCAGAGTAGTACAGTGTCACTATGGTGACATAGCAAAAAGTTAATTGTTTTAAAAATAATGTATACAGTATCTCACAAAAGTGAGTACACCCCTCACATTTTTGTAAACATTTTATTATATCTTTTCATGTGACAACACTAAAGAAATGACACTCTGCTACAATATAAATTAGTGAGTGTACAGCTTGTATAACAGTGTCAATTTGCTGTTCCCTCAAAATAACTCAACACACAGCCATTAATGTCTAAACTGCTGGCAACAAAAGTGAGTACACCCCTAAGTGAAAATGTCCAAATTAGGCCCAATTAGCCATTTTCTATCACCGGTGTCATGTGACTCGTTAGTGTTATAAGGTTGCAGGTGTGTTAAATTTGGTATTATCGCTCTCATTCTCTCATACTGGTCACTGGAAGTTTAACATGGCACCTCATGGCAAAGAACTCTCTGAGGATCTGAAAAAAAAAGAATTGTTGCTCTACATAAAGATTGCCTAGGCTTTAAGAAGATTGCCAAGACCCTGAAACTGAGCTGCAGCACGGAGGCCAAGACCATACAGCGGTTTAACAGGACAGATTCCACTCAGAACAGACCTCGCCATGGTCAACCAAGGTGAAGGTGATGGAGCTGAAGAGAACCCTCTGGGGACCATAGTTTGAAGCCTGCATCCATGGAGCCAGGAAGGAAGTAGTCATGGTTTAGGAGAGGCAAAAGGGGGGAGTTGTAAGTCCAGGAATGTTCCTTATGAAGTGATTCCCAGATGTCCAGGGTAGATTTCGTGAGTGGGAACATTAATGAAGCGAGGGCTCTGTAGGTGAGGGGGATCCAGGGTATAATAGAAAGGTCTGAGTCACTGAGAGATCATTCCACTGGAACCCATAGTTTTGATTTCTCTGAATATTTCCAATCTGCTATTCTGGAGAGTGCTATAGCGTGGAAGTACATTTTTAAATCAGGGAGGGCAAAATTTTGCAAATTAGTAATTTTTCTTGATAAATTTTAGACAAGATTTATACTGCTACATATCTTCGGTAAAAATAACCCAAATCAGTGTATATTATTTGGTCTTTGTGAAAGTTATAGAGTCTAGAAGCTATGGTGCCAATCATTGAAAATTGACCACACCTGGTGTACTGACGTTCTATCTCATTTCTTGAGACCCTAAGGCTGCATTCACACAAGGGCGATCCGACATGGCGCGACTTTGCTAGGTAATTGCAGCGCGGCTTCGGCGTGACTTACAACACCACTTATGCCAGGCGACTTTGCCTGTGGCCAATCAGAGAAGGGAGGGAGGGGTTTACCCCAAACATAAGTTCTATTCTTTTCACTGTAAAATCGCTTGCATTAAGATGGGGGATCCGACTTGGAGATGACTTCCATTGATTTCCATGGGCGCAAGTTGGATATAATTCGCCTTGAGCAGTGCAGGAACTTTTTTCTGAAGTCGGAGCGACTTAGTAGTGTACATTAAGATGGCTCAGATTCATTTCAATGGGATTTCAGATGTCAAGCGACTTGGGGCGTCTTGAGGCGACTCAAGTCGGAGCGAAAAATGCCCCTGTGTGAATGGGGCCTAACAAGCCAGGAAAGTACAAATACCCACCAAATGACACATTTTTTGAAATTAGACAGTCCAAGGTATTTAGTAAGAGGTATGGTGAGTAGAGTTGAGCGAACCCGGACTGTAAAGTTGTGGTGTCCGTGCCCCAAACCCGGACATTTGAAAAAAAGTCTGGGTTCGGTATTCGGGTATTTTGCGTGCCTTTTCTATAGCTGCAGGGCCACCAATCAACAAGCGTTTTACTCATTTGCCCTTAGAAGCCATCACAGCCATGCCTAATAATGACATGGCTGTGATAGGCTAGTGCATCATGTGACCCAGCCTCTATATGAGCTGGAGTCACGTATGCCGCGTGTCACATCGTCTCAGGCTAGTGTAGGGAGAGCATGCTGCCAGGCTCTGTAAGGGACAGATTACCGATCTAATATGATCTCATCCTGCATTACAGACAGATTTCTGGCGGTGCTGTGAGGGGAAAGCTTAGCGTTCTAAAACCATCTGATACTGGACTAGGTAGAGTTTACTAGTGCTGTGAGGGATAGATTACCGATCTAATATCATCTCATCCTGTATTACAGAAAGGTTCCTGGCGGTGCTGTGAGGGGAAAGCTTAGCGTTCTAAAACCATCTGATACTGGACTAAGTACAGTTTACTGGTGCTGTGAGGGACAGATTATTGTTCTAAAATCATCTCATCCTGTATTACAGAAAGATTCCTGGTGGTGCTGTGAGGGGAAAGCTTAGCGTTCTAAAACAATCTGATACTGGATTAGGTACAGTTTACTGGTGCTGTGAGGGACAGATTATTGTTCTAAAATCATCTCCTAGTGCTGTAGGAAGAGGTTCCTGCTGGTGCTGTGAGGGACCGATTATTGTTCTAAAATCATCTCCTAGTTCTATAGGGAGAGGTTCCTGCTGGTGCTGTGAGGGACAGATTATTGTTCTAAAATCATCTCCTACTGCTATAGGGAGAGGTTCCTGCTGGTACTGTGAGGGACAGATTGTTGTTCTAAAATCATCTCCTACTGCTATAGGGAGAGGTTCCTGCTGGTGCTGTGAGGGACAGATTATTATTCTAAAATCATCTCCTGCTGCTATCGGGAGAGGTTCCTGCTGCTCCTGTGAGGGACAGATTATTGTTCTAAAATCATCTCCTAGTGCTATAGGGAGATGTTCCTGCTGGTGCTGTGAGGGACAGATTATTGTTCTAAAATCATCACATACTGCTCGAGGGAGAGGTACCTGCTGGTGCTGTGAGGGACAGATTATTGTTCTAAAATCATCTCCTAGTGCTATTGGGAGAGGTTCCTGCTGCTCCTGTAAGGGACAGATTATTGTTCTAAAATCATCTCCTACTGCTATAGGGAGAGGTTCCTGCTGGTGCTATGAGGGACAGATTATTGTTCTAAAATCATCTCCTACTGCTATCGGGAGAGGTTCCTGCTGCTCATGTGAGGGACAGATTATTGTTCTAAAATCATCTCCTACTGCTATCGAGAGAGGTTCCTGCTTCTCCTGTGAGGGACAGATTGTTGTTCTGAAATCATCACATACTGCTAGAGGGAGAGGTTCCTACTGTTCCTGTAAGGGACAGATTATTGTTCTAAAATCATCACATACTGCTTAAAGGAGAGGTTCCTGCTGGTGCTGTGATGGACAGATTACTGTTCTAAAATCATCACATAGTGCTAGAGGGAGAGGTTTCTGCTGCTCCTGTGAGGGACAGATTATTGTTCTAAAATCATCACATACTGCTATAGGGAGAGGTTCCTGCTGGTGCTGTGAGGGACAGATTATTATAAAATCATCACATACTGCCAGAGGGAGAGGTTCCTGCTGCTCCTGTGAGAGACAGATTATTGTTCTAAAATCATCTCATCATAATGCTACAGGGAGAGGTTTCTGCTGCTCCTGTGAGGGACAGATTTTTGTTCTAAAATCATCTCCTACTGCTATAGGGAGAGGTACCTGCTGGTTCTGTGAGGGACAGATTATTGTTCTAAAATCATCTTGTTTTCTTGGATGCAATAAACTATTTCCTTTAAACTACTACACTATGGAAGCCTTTTTATCTTCCCCCCTTACCTGAGTGGTATGGAGTTTTAATTAACTCAGGAGAAGGATAGTGAGTGATCGGATTGTTTGAGCGTTTGCGAGGATCAGGATCGGTAACAAGGACGCGTGGGACGGATGAACGGAATCCGCAAAAGATACCTTGATGCGCACATACCCTAAGCCATAGAGGTGAGCATTCTATGAGCACTTACCCGCTTGAAGCACCTTAGAAAGGAATCCTTTTGGGATTAATATACCTACCCCCCTGCAAAAGAGGTTTTCTTCACCTGTTTGGAGCACAAATGATTTTATGGACTACCTGAGCACAAGTCACTGAATTTTCACTACAATCACTTTATCTATGTAATAAGGACTTTTGATTTATTTTTTATCTTGTATATGTTGATCAATGTTTATTGAGATAATATTGATATCACTACATCACTTTCAGTCCAAATATTTTATTGATATGTGTATTTTATATTGAAGTTTTATTTGTCACAGGTTTTATGCACTTATATCTGATTTTATACCTGCAGCATGTACATTTTTAAGTGAATTTATTATAGGGAGAGGTTCCTGCTGGTGCTGTGAGGGACAGATTATTATTCTAAAATCATCTCCTGCTGCTATCGGGAGAGGTTCCTGCTGGTACTGTGAGGGAAAGATTATTGTTCTAAAATCATCTCCTAGTGCTATAGGGAGAGGTTCCTGCTGGTGCTGTGAGGGACAGATTATTGTTCTAAAATCATCACATACTGCTAGAGAGAGAGGTTCCTGCTGCTCCTGTGAGAGACAGATTATTGTTCTAAAATTATCTCATCATAGTGCTGCAGGGAGAGGTTCCTGCTGCTCCTGTAAGGGACAGATTATTGTTCTAAAATCATCTCCTAGTGCTATAGGGAGAGGTTCCTGCTGCTCTTGTGAGGGGCAGATTATTGTTCTAAAATAATCTCATCATAGTGCTATAGGGAGAGGTTCCTGCTGCTCCTGTGAGGGACAGATTATGGTTCTAAAATCATCTCCTACTGCTCTAGGGAGAGGTACTTCCTGGTGCTGTGAGGGACAGATTATTGTTCTAAAATCATCACATACTGCTAGAGGGAGAGGTTCCTGCTGCTCCTGTGAGGGAGAGATTATTGTTTTAAAATTATCACCTACTACTAGAGGGAGAGGTTCCTGCTGCTCCAGTGAGGGACAGATTATTGTTCTAAAATCAACACATACTGCTAGAGGGAGAGGTTCCTGCTGCTCCTGTGAGGGACAGATTATTGTTCTAAAATCATCACATAGTGCTAGGTGTCCTCGTCGTCCTTGGAGAGGGAGATCGTGATACACTACTAAAATCTTGTTATTAGACAG
>BLSH010312592.1:96913-114853 GCA_018402905.1 Glandirana rugosa
GGGAACAAAGGAGGGAGTCATTTCTGGACTCAGAAGAATGATATTGGTGAGGGTTTGAAGGGGCTGATCCAATGATAAAAATAATGGCAGAGTTTGGATGTGCAAATCATGTAGTGCCAGTGTGTGGGCAGTATGTGCCGGGAGGACCAGACATCCTGGAGAGAGCATATACATATTTTCTTCATTCATTTCGTGTGGAGCCTCTGATGTTGACACGTTTGGTGTTTGATTCAGTTTGCCTGATTCTTATGAAGCC
Organism: Glandirana rugosa; assembly: GCA_018402905.1. Lineage (NCBI taxonomy): Eukaryota > Metazoa > Chordata > Amphibia > Anura > Ranidae > Glandirana > Glandirana rugosa. Next base: position 97,170 of record BLSH010312592.1, read on the forward strand.
TGTTTGGAGTAAACTAGTCAAATCAAACGTTGGATTATGAAGTCCCCCACTCTGCTCTTGGCTCTAAGTCAATATGCACTGAGGTAAATTTCATCTATCAAGTTGCTTTGGCCATGTAGTTGTGGCCCTGTAAGCAGTGGATAAAACAATCATGGAATCTTATAATAGTAAGCCCTTTTGATCAGCATTTTGAATACGGCCCCTCAATTGGGCATACTCCTTTTATGACACACGGATACTCCACGGGGTTGTTTATTCATGTAATACCATCACTCTTGAAATCATATTCACACCCAGGTGATACTGTATATAAGGCTTTATGAGTCTCCTGAAGAAGCCAGATTCCTGGTAAAACACGTTGAGCAGAAATCTGTACACATATATGGCGACCGTATGAATTTATTATGTTGGTCTTTTATAAAAATGTTTGATTTTAATCTTCAATATACAAAATAAAAATTATTTGATTTTTAAAATAGTGCTCTATTTTTGTCTTTAGCACGTTTAAAACCTCGTCATGTGCTTTTCAAAAAATTCTATATAAAATTCTGGGATGTGGTACTTGTATCCTTGTACCTCTAGCAAATCTATCTAAAACTTAAATTAGCATGGTCAATATCATGTCAACCCCTCACGACCTTTTCATTCATGCGGTTATGTAGGAGATGAATAAATAATTAGTACTGATTGACAGTACTTGCTTCTGGCACCAGCGACATCACTAATCCTGCAGATGAAGGGGAAACTTCATGAAACTTCCTCTTTAAGCCTGTGCTATGTACACAGGGTGATGGCTGGGTCAATTTAAGGGGAATGCTAATGACCATCCCTGATCTACAAAAGATTGCATATCTGTATGCAAAATACATCGGTCAGCATATTGAACAGAGATCAAACAAACCATGAGACACATCAAAAACCATTTCGGCTTTGAGTCTGATGTCACAATAATAACTTAATATCAACTTTTTTTTTTAAAATTAGTGATAGGGACTTCCGGTCCCGGCGCCGCTCGATGAGGAGCTAGGAGAAATCAGCTCCGTCTCCCTGCCAGAAATTCAGCCCCTACAACGGAGCAATCCCGATCACTCACCCCAGCGCCACCCTCCCGAGGTCTCAGGGCACCTGATGGACAAGTTTGTGGAGCGGACCGGCATCAGGACACACGCTGCACAGCCAGCGGAAGGAGGTGAGGGAACACACACAGAGGCTGACATGGCGGCCGCGGCTCAGCAGCAGCAGATGACACAGACCTATGCAGACAAGCTGAGGGCCTCTCCCACCCACCAGACTGTTGAAAGCACAAGCACTCCCCCTCCACAAAGACTGCCAGGACCCCCTGCAATTGAGCCATCATCCCCTGTGGAAATAGCACAGGCAGTAATGTCCCTCATGCAACCGGTCATTACTGATGCTGTAAATAATGCAGTGCAGAAAGGGCTGGAACAGTTGCTTAAAGAGCTTCAGTCACAGGCCTCCAGAATAGAGCAGACAGAAGACAGACTCTCAAATGTTGAGGACAGCACAACAGAGCTGATCGCTGCAGTCGCCAAACTGACCACCACTCAGAAGGAACTTCAGGACAAGGTCATAGATTTGGAAAACAGAGCCAGGAGGAATAACTTGCGTATCATAGGCCTCCCAGAATCCTACCCCGCACATGCCCTGCCTAAGATATGTGCACTCGCCATACCGGAACTTTTGGGCATCCGAGCACCGTGTACAGTGGAACGGGCGCATAGATTGGGACAGACCTCTGAGACCCGCTCTAAGCCTAGAGCAGTCATTGTCCGCTACCTGAACTATGCTGACAAACAATCCATACTACAACTATTCAGGAAAACGCGCTCCTTAACATTTGAGGGTCACAGCCTTTTGATTTTTGCTGATTATTCTTCAGAAGTTATGCACAAACGGAAAGCATTTTCCCCCATCTGCTCCACTCTACACCAGCTCAACGTTAAGTTCAGCCTTGCGTACCCAGCCACACTCTTTGTCCATTCACCCCAAGGAGAAAAACTCTCCTTCACCTCTCCTCAAGAGGCGGAAACCTACGTGTACGGATCCCTCCAGTCAGACATGGACCAGACCCCGCCAACAGAAGCATGCACTCAAGCCTCGCCTGCAAAATCTTCCCTCCGCTCCAACAAGCAGGGCAGCCCAGTGAAACCCCCACTCAAAAGGGTACGTTTTGGTCTTCAAGAACCCCCCCCCAGTGCAGGACTAAAGAAACTGGCCCCGACCCTGACAACAAGACTGTCAATCACTCTAATCCTTCAGACGTCTTTCTTTTGATCTAAGTTGTCCACAGCTCTTTGAACTTCAACTGAAACCACAGGCCATGACCGAATGATCGTCAGACTGCATCAGAAATTCCCGGGGCACCCCGGAAGGGGACCCGGGCAGTAAGTGCCGCATCCTATCTTAGTGGTCTGAAGTATGCTACGAAGTCATGGTAATATGCTAACAAGTTTATATTTAATGCTTCTTCGTTCTCAATAGAGACTTTCTTGTTCATTATTATTGCTATCTATGTGTTTAACAGGGGACCCTTCCATGCAGGATTGGGTGGGCTGGAACCCGTTCCCGGGCCTTTACTGCCCGTGGATGGACTCCATGAGACCCAGATCCTGCCTTTACAACCTCTAGGTGTAACTGCCGCCCTCAGCGGACTTATTCACATTTACCTCAGATCCTCCTCATCCAACATGGTCCTTCTCACACCCCTAAATTTCCAGGTAACCCTCCCCTCTGACCTCATTCTACCCCCCCCTTCCCCCTCACCCCCCCTCTTCCCTATATCTCATATTTCCCCCCCTACACCCTCCTTCATCACCACTTCTTTCTCCCTTCGGCCCTCCACCATCTTAAAACGTATTGGCAGGGACGGTCTGTAGGTGGTATAATGTTCCTCCTCATGCGGGAAGAAGTGAAGTCCCTAAAGTGTTCTAGTTATGGCACTATTTATATATGTTATCATCTTTTGGTTAATCTTCTTTTTTGTCTCAATCAATTAACCAGGAATTGGTGTATACTCCCCGATTTCGGGAGATGTGATCTTAGGATGTCTCTGCTGTGGCCCTTTTACTTAACTTCCCCTACACCTTACTCATCATGGACCCCTCTAAGTCCGGGAGTAACTTAACATTAATTACATGGAACGTCAAGGGATTGAGAACCCCCCAAAAACGTATGCAGATCCTTAGACATCTCAAAAGGCTCAAAGCAGATGTAGCCCTACTCCAGGAAACACATCTTGGAGCAGATGACATTCCGAGACTGCGCAAGCTCTGGGTAGGTGATGTGGTGGGGTCCCCGGCAAATGGGAAAAAAGCTGGGGTTGCCATTCTCTTCAACAAGAAACTCCCTTACTCTATTAGACATACGGAGCATGACTCTGTAGGTCGCAGAGTCACCGTACACCTCACCCTAGCTAACAAGCAGCTTGCCATTTCAAATGTTTACGCTGACAATTCCCCATCACATCAATTCTTCCAAGATCTGACCTCCTGGATCATTCAAATCCCAGAATCCATGCACATTCTGGGGGGCGATTTTAACTCTACTATGAACCCCCTAGAAGACAGGTCTACAAACCTAAAGAACGCCCCCCCCATCCAAGAACGACAAACTCCCTTCCCCGCTAGCTAGTACCATGGATAACATCCACATGACTGATATATGGCGTATGCTACACCCCATAGACAGGGAATATACTTTCTATTCCCCCCCCCCCCCCAAATCATTCTCCAGAATAGATTACTTCTTTGCCTCTCCCTCATTCTTACCTTTGGTTACCTCAGCCACAATACAAGACATGGCTATTTCAGACCACGCTCCTGTAACAGTAAAAATCAAAAATCGTATCCACCGGAATCCAGGTGCGCCCTGGAGATTCCCTTCATACCTATCACAAAATGAAGACCTTAAAAATACTCTCCATTTGGCCTGGACAGAATACGCTGCAGCCAATAAAGAATCCTTATCTAACCCCAACCTCTACTGGGAGGCAGGAAAGGCCTTCCTTAGAGGTCATATTATTTCCTTCGCCACTAGATTTAAAAAAAAAACACTGGCTAACATGCAGGCAGCTAGCAAAACACTAACAGAAGCACACAGACAGCTAAACAAATCTCGAAACCCTGATAACATCCGAGCCTGGCAACATGCAAAACATGCATTCGACCACTGGTCTGCGAAGCAGGAATCAGTGAACCAATTTCATACTAAACTTCTTTTTCATAAACACGGGAACAAAGCCGGAAAGCTCCTGGCTCGAATGGCATCAGGAAACTTCACACCAACACACATACCAGCTCCACTGTCCCCGGGCTCTTACAGACCTATATCCCTGATAAATGCAGATGCAAAAATATTCTCTAAGATCATTGCTTCGCGCCTGGCCAATATACTCCCATCTATCATACACCCCGCACAATCTGGCTTCATCCAGGGCAGATCTGCCACCCTGAACATTAGGAAGGTACTTATAACCCTGGAACAAGCTAAAAAGGCCCCCGATAAAGATTTTGCTATTATAACATTAGACGCGGAAAAAGCGTTTGATAATATAAGCTTCGATTGGCTATTCAGAGTTCTGACCGCGTTAGGCTTCAATGGCCCCTTTATCAATTTTGTTCATGCAATGTATGCCAAGCCCACGGCGCGATTGGTCACCCCTAATTTCATTTCACCAGACTTCAAATTAGCCAAAGGAACGCGCCAGGGATGCCCGCTTTCACCTCTTCTTTTCAACCTGGGCATAGAACCCCTCTCACGGGTACTCAACTCACCCCAAGGAATTAGTGGAGTAAGGATGGGCAAGGAAGTCTGCCGAGCGGCCCTATTCGCAGACGACATAGTATTATTTTCCTCAGATCCTCCTAAAGATTTTCAATACTTAAAACAAACCCTACCCCTGTTCCGGGCATGTACAGGCATGAGAATCAATGTCGACAAAAGCGAAGTCCTACCACTCAATCTACGCAAAGCGGAATCCTGGAAATCTAGCTCCCCTTTTTTGATAGCGCAGAATCAGATCAAGTATCTGGGGATATGCATAGGTCGAGATCCGTCATCACTCTACTCCTTTAACTATCCACCGCTTATTTCGAAAATCATTAAAGACCTCTCTGCTTGTCGGCCTCTTCCCCTCTCACTCTTCGGGAGATGCCATCTTATCAAAATGATCCCATTTGCGAGACTATTATACCCCCTCCAAACGCTACCTCTCCTCCTCAAACACAAAGATGTGCAGACACTCCACTCGGCTTTTGCCTCCTTTATATGGAAGGGCAAGAGACCCAGAATCAATATACGTAAATTAGGGGTGCCGAAGAGTGAGGGGGGAGCTGGCTTACCAAACATAAGACTCTACAATCTGGCCTGCCTCTTGAGAAACGGTCTAGACTGGATTGCGGGAAAAAACACCTGCTCCAATTTTGATCTGGAGAGCGCAATCGTCTCTCCTCATTCATTACCAGCTATCCTACACGCGAGGGTAACATCACTCCCACCCAACATAAAACAAAACATAGTTCTTAGAGATACCATCCTGGCCTGGAGAGAAACGAGGAAAACCCTTCACCTCCCCTCCTCGTTTTCGCCCTTCCTACCCATAGCGGGCAACCCCATGTTTCCCCCCTCGATCGATTCTCAAGCCTTCTCCATTTGGGCTTCCAAAGGTCTGAAACTAGCCTCCCAAATGCTACGCCCAGATCATAAAACCTTCAAAACCTTCTCAGATCTCAAAGGAGAATTTAAATTGCCATCAACACACTATTTTCCATACTTGCAAGCCAAATCCTACGTTACCTCCTGTTTAGGCAATCACAGAAATCCTGGCGCCCCTTCCTTCATCAAAAATGTATTATCACAGGGCAGGTATTCCATCTCCCAAATATATAGACACTTATCCCAACACCAATTTGACAAATATGCATCTCAACAATTCAAACCCTGAGAGACATTTCTTGACAATGCACAAGCACCCACACAAATCTTACTGGGTTACAAAAAGGTGTGCTCTCTAGTGACTTCAGAAATATGGAGAGAGACTCAATTTAAGCTGGCCCACAGAGCTTATTTGCCCATGTTTTACCCCCCAGAGGATCCGAAACAGGGCAGCTGCCCCTGGTGCCTTACCCAGAGACCCACCCTGTATCACCGACTTTGGCTGTGCCCTTCCATATCCGGGTTTTGGGACAAAATCCTGGCACTCATTTTCAGAGTCAGCAACGAAAATATTCCAAAAGACCCCATTATATGCCTCTTCAGCGGTAACCCTCAAAAAGCCCCAACACCTCAAGTGACATCGTCATGGTCTGATTGGGCGCATTTGTGCCTCTTGGCGGCAAGACGAGCTATTATGCAGTCCTGGATTCAGCACTCTCCTCCGGGGCTGGATCTAGTCAACAATATCCTCATATCCCTGCTCTATCTAGAAAAACAGGACACCATAAATACGAACTTAAACTGTGTCAAGAAATTCTTTAGGCGTTGGAGGAAATTTATAGAATACTCTCACAATCCTGAAGAGATAAATGCCTTCATGCATCCCTTCAGTCTTTCAGAATGGTACTTAAAAGCTGATCTGTCCAATTCTCTAGGAAGACTCAAAATCCGAGACCTAAACCCCAGCAACGGTACCAGCCTAACCACTCCCTTGACGTTCATCCCCCCCAACCTTTCCTGAGACACCTTCCACTTTATAACCCAAGCCACAAGCGACAACCATCGAGACATCCTCCCCTACAAGTCCTGACTGACTTGGCTATTTATAATATCACCATCCCACAATGTTATTACTGTGTTCTGCATTTCCCCTCCCTTATGATTGAATCAACAGATGTGCCATTGATTCAATCATTGTAATGTTATTGCTGTATCTTGATAGTCTGTATGATTGTTATCGATATTTCCCTTTAAGAAAATTTGCATATCTCTTGATGTACACCTTGGAAAATGTTCAATAAAGCATGTTTAAAAAAAAAAAAATTAGTGATAGATTTATTTACAATATTAACCCCTTTTCTATAAAAGTACTTAATTTTTTTCAGAGCATTGCAGTGGCAGTGAAACGCAACAGTAATTAAACAAATAATTTAATTTAAAAAAGGTTTTAATGTATCTAGTTCTAGCATCTCAAATACTCTAAATTTAACAAAGGAGATATTCCAATTGGAGATTTTGTTATTATTTAATTCAAGCTTGGCTTAATTATAAAGTTAATTGCTTTATCCAACACTGGAGATTCTTAATTAGGTAACATACAGATATAGTATAGATTAAACTACACTCTACATTTATCGTTACTCCTCCTGTGTTCATTTAAATAAAGGGTCTCTCAACATAAATTAAAGGCTGTATGTAAAATGTGGTTTACTAATGTTCATAAAAAACGTATCAAAGTTTTAGGAATGTCTCAGCACTTAATATTCGTTTTATTGTTAGGGGCAATATTTCCTAGCTTACATATAACTTCCTGACCAAATTCTTTTTTTTTTTTACTATATTTTCGCTTTTCTATAAAATGTAATAATAGTAACCAGAGCTGAACTTCTATCTTAAAGATTTTTTTCCTCTTAGAGGAAGATTGCCATTAACAAAAATTTAGAGGCTGTCAGTAGTTAAAGCAAAATTAATGTTCAATTTAAATCACACCTTTTCTTTTAATGGAATGTATTTAGCTGATTTAAATTTAAATTTCAGTTGAGCCTTGGCCCCTTCCTAAATTGCTAGCTCCTTGGGTATCATACTGTTTTTTCTATATTTCCATCACTGACCCACAGTAAAGCCCCAGCCTGATTTTAGAAGGGAAGGTTACTTAAATATGCTTTAATATATATTTGTTTTGGGGCTGGTAGTATTTTTCAGCATTAAGCTCCTACATTAAAACACCTCTCGCCCCCAACACATTTTCCTCTATACCAGAATATCCAAAACCTAACTCATAAAATAGGTTGTTAATGTGAACCTATGAAGTATAACATTTGGCCATCCAACAGGGATTCATGAACAATGATTTAACCCCTTCGTGTCTAAGGGTAAAACAAATCCAAATGCCTAAGCACAATTTTGCAACTTTGACAGGTATTACTAAAAACTGTACATATCATCAGAACTACTTTGTGCATCCAGGTGATTGCACCTTGTTTTTTTTCAGGACAAATTGGGCTTTCATTTGGTTGGCAAATGGTAATGGATAGCTCTTGTTCTATTTTTATCAGTGGAAAACTGGGCCAAAATATTTAAAAAAAACACATTTTTTTAATTTTGCTATATATTTCTTGCTACTACCATAACCTTCCACCAAAGAACAACCCAAATGAAATGCCTGCTCCTGACAATTGCAGTGATACCGCATATGTGTATGTTAGTTGTTGTTTGTACTCATAGTACAGCCCAAAAACAATATTGTGCATTTTGCTTTTCTTTTTTTATCCTAACCAAAACACACTGTTGTACAAACAGAAAACTGCCACGCTAAAATGACAAAGAAATAAAATCCCATAAATATTGCAGTCCAATTAGAAATTATACAGACCAATCATGAAACTAGTAGATCACTACAAGGAAAATGTGAGGGATTAAGTGTTCAACATATTTGAAAAAAATACCTTGATAGTGAATATCGTATAGAAAGGTGAAACACCCAGGTGTGCCTCCACCATATAATATTGATCACCTCTTTCTTACCAGAGGAAATGGACTCTAGATTATAAGAGTCCTGAGAGCAGTATGACAGAATATCCTTAAGACATGAGTCATCAACCCCCTTTCCTTTGCAGCGAAACAGGAGATCTCTGTGGCTTTTCTTCGGTGTCCAATGGGAACACTCACATATAATTGATGGTTCACTGGCAAATCATGCATGTAAGATGAATCAAAGAAACTCCCATAATGTAAAACCGTATAAAATGTAATATGGATAAAATATACCAACTACTTACATAGAGGCAGTTAAAAACAAGCATATATGCAATGAATATCCATCCCGGGATTCAAGCCGACAGCCTTGTGGGGTTGGCAAGTGTTGTAACGTCGTGAGCATGGACTCCGTCCAATGCGTTTCGTAAAAGATTACATCACTGACACTAACTGTAACTGACACTGACGTTCAAGTGGATGATCCAAAAGAAAAAAAAAACAAGTTATTTAGTGCCCAGTGCCTGTTCAAGTGGATGATCTGCCCTACGCGTGACAAATGAAAATGCTCCAAAACGCCCCCCCCCGAAAAAAAAACTCACATGGGAATGTGAGTACCTGTTATGCAGAGATGTGAATGGGGATTGACAGCTGAGTGTTTCTGTCCACTCCCTCCTATGTGCTCGTATAAAGATGGCCATACGCTATGCAATTTGATTGTACAATTTCCTTTGAATTTACCAAAATTGTAGAATAAAAGAACCCCTCTATCGATTCATTCACTCTGTATCCAATCAGGCAGACCCTTGTACTACATAGTAGATGGTAGTTCTAAAGGAGATTGTAAAATCAGATTATATAGTGCATGGTTGATGAGCTTTACGCAACCCGGGACATGCTTCTCCTGTTTTCAGTACTGCAGCTCTATCCACATAGGATAAGATGAAAGTTAAAGTAGTTGTAAAGGCAGAAGGTTTTTTTATCTTAATGCATTCTATGCATTAAGATTAAAAAAAACTTCTGTGTAGCAGACCCCTCTCAGCCCCCCTAATACTTACCTGAGTTCCCTCTCTATCCAGCAATGTGCACAAGTGTCTCGGGTGTCCAGGACTCTCCCTCCTGATTGGCTGAACAAAGCAGTGACGTTATTGGCTTCCGCTGCTGTCAATCAAAGTCAGTTAGCCAATCAGGAGAGAGAGGGAAGGGACTGAACCGTGTCTGAATGGACACAGAGCTGTGGCTCAGCTCAAGCGCCCCATAGCAAGCTGCTTGTCATGGGGGCACTTGACAGGAGGGAGGTGCCAGAAGCATCAAAGAGGCATCACAGAAGAGGAGGGTCTGGGCTGCTCTGTGCAAAACCATTTCACAGAGCAGGTAAGTATAACATGTTTGTTATTTTTAATGAAAAAAATGAGACTTTAGTATCACTTTGAGGTAGAAAAAAAATTGATGTCTGAGTAGTTATTGAGAACAGTGATCACTGATCATTTGATTACATTTCATTAAAAAAAATTGCACCTAAAAATGGGTGGTAGGTGGGAGAGCAGATGATGCATGGTGTGTGCTAATGAGGTCAGCTGGTCAACTTCTTCCTGTGGCATGACCTATAGTCTGTCTAGGAAGTAAAAAAGAACTAGGAATAGAAGATCCACTTCCACACAGCGGTCACAAATGACACTGCGGTACTACAAAAATTGACACTTTATTGAATGCAAGCACAATATACCAAACAAAACAAAGCCGGATAAGATGGTAGACTGTCACCAATTAAAAAGACAACATTGTCTATATCTGGGGGGGGAGAAAGCAGCTGCTCACACACCTATCTCATTCATCCAGTCACTCGTGTCTTCAGTTTATTAACATATGGTCCTGAGTAGAGTTGAGTGAACCCGAACTGTAAAGTTTGGGTTCGTACCGAACATTGGAGTGTCCGTGACCCGAACCCGGACATTTGAAAAAAGTTTGGGTTCGAGTTCTGGGTTCGGGTATTTGATCATGCATGTTGAATAGCTGCAGGGCAGCCAATCAACAAGCGTTTCACTGGTTTTCCCTAGAAGACATCACAGCCATGCCTACTAATGGCATGGTTGTGATTGGCCAGTGCATCATGTGACCCAGCCTCTATATGAGGCTGGGGTCACAGTGCTGCATGTCACATGCTCTCTGGGTAGTGTAGGGAGAGGATGCTGCTGGTGCTGTGAGGGACAGATTGCAGATTGATAGATAGGTAGAGATTACTACTACTACTGCTTTTAGGGACACATTGCAGATCTCATCCTGCATTACAGAAAGATCTGACTGGACTAGGTAGAGTCTACTGCTTAGAGGCACAGATTATTGTTCTAAACGTATCTCCTAGTTCTATAGGGTCAGTTTCCTGCTCTTGCTGTAAGGGACAGATTATTGTTCTAAAATCATTTTGCAGCCCTCTAGCACTTTCCAGGACTCTTTTACAGTCATTTTTGTGCCTAAAAGTTCGGGTCCCCATTGAATTCAATGGGGTTCGGGGTCAAGTTCGGTACCGAACCCAGACTTTTTTCCAAAGTTCGACCGAACCCACCGAGCCCGAACATCCACGGGTTCGCTCAACTCTAGTCCTGAGCTAACAAGTAGAATATCTGAGTTTTCTGGATGATTCAGTGCTGACGGGTTTTGGAAGTCATATAGGCCATTAACTTTCCACAAGTCTTTGACTGCTGGGACCGGTGGGAGGGGTGCAACCCTGCTCTGAGGAAATTGACTATAGGTCAATGAAACGTGTCAGTAATGCGTCATCATGCACGTGACGTGGGAGGAGACACACCCAAATGGGTGGAAGTGTCACGTGGAAGTAATCCTCAGGAGGAGTGCTGTACCATGCGATCGTGACTTGCTGTAATGAATGAATGAGCACTGAATGAATACGGAGTGTAGCGAAGGGTTAGCGCAGGAAACAGCATGGACTTTGGAGACACAGTGAGTAACACCAGATGATTGGTGAACTGATGCTCAGCAAGAAGGGTGAGATACTTGCTTGTACCACCGGCTGCTTTAGAGACACCGTTCCATATTCATCTATCATGCTGTTATATAAAGAATGACAACAACACTGGTTCCCTTGCCACCATTAGCGCTATTAACCTCATTCAGCTCCCAGCACACATGCACCTTAATTTGCAGGATTGCATCCCTCCCCCCGGTCCCAACAATCAAAGACCTATAGAGTTACGGTGTGAAGGCACCACCGACACAAAAAGCCCAATTTTTCCACACCTGTTACTTCTATCCAAAGTCTGCATAAGAGACACTAGAATTTATCCAAAATATCTCTAATCTTGTTCCGAGTGTCCTAAATTTGGCCTCATCATACAGACTGGCTCCCCAAGCTGTTGTTTACAAAATGAAGAAAGCTTGCAGGAAAAATGTTATTTTTTTGGCTTTATAAATGTCATTATTGCTTCAGCGGGTTCTATACATGGTACAGATATGCCACTTTGCAGGCAGACTAAGGGGACCCCCCAGGCACAATATTTAAAGGAATATTTCATTGTTATTATTTTCTCATTTTTATGGTTTCACTTTAAACATAAGTAATTCACTGCTCATTTAAAACTGTTTTTTACTAACTTCATTGATACATGTACCCAGACCCCCATAACCATGTTATGCCAAATAACTTGCATATAAGTCTTCAAAATGGGCACTTTTGAACTCTCCAGTTCAGGTCCTATAGACTTCAATGGGGTTCATTATTCAGTTCCAAACTTTTACGATGTTTGAAAGTTCTGCCGTAAATCAAACCAGGGGGTGTTTGGCCCATGTCTAATGGGGTTATTTTGGATGGGCTTATATTCTGCAGAGGATACAACAGCATAAAGTTGGACAACAGGACATTTTTAATAACAGATAGTAGGCCTAACCAGGATGCAGCATCTGATCAAGCATCAAATGCAGCATCCGATCTTGAGGTGAGTGTGACTGTTTATTTTTTCACATTCCACAGTTTTCTTTTAAAGCTAAGCTTTGCGCAATCCAAATTAAAAAGGCTTTATCAACATAAAACAGAAAATAAATAAATTAAAACCCCCAAATAATATCCCAAAACAAGGGCCCCATTTTATAAAGGGAAGCTCTGCAGCAAAAAAACAAAAAGCAGAAAAGGGGTTATATGTCATGGGAGCTAGCAATCAGAATTAAATTATAATTTCCTAACTAACCCTAATTTCTCAATGTGCAGTTTATTAGCTTTCCATATCTATAGCTTCCAATAACCTGACACCATGGAGGTTATTTACTAAAACTGGAGAGTGCAAAATCTAGTGCACCCTTTTATAAAAATCAGCTTCCAGGTTATATTGTCAAAACTTAATTAAAAGCTGAAGTTAGAAGCTATCATGCACCATTACACCAGACTACGAGTGAACCAGTTTTAGTAAATCTCTCCCATGGCTGTTTGTGCCCTCCTTTTATAGTGTTAAGGGCTAGCCCCCTTTATTGACCATTATAAGCCTGCTGACAATAGTTCAAAAGTTGTGTTGTGTATTACACTACAGGCTGCCTGTAGAAAATCTCTGGGAGGCAGATATAGGACCAGTCACCCTACACAAGGAGTGAGAGCATCAGTGACCAGTCTACATTACAGGAAACTAATGTACACAAGTGAAGTACAGTTGTTTGATGTTGGATTACTGTACAGATATGAAATAAATGCACAAATTACAGCAAGATTCATGTGAGAATATGCACACATCTTATATTTTGACAAGTTCAACTTTAATTTACTTAAAACTATAGTAATGCCTTTACACTAAATATTCCCCAATGGTTAAATCCTGGATATAACACTAACTTGGTTTAATGACTAAATCTGGCTGTTATACAAATGAATCCTTATTTTACTTTGAGAGAAGGGCAGAGTGACCACCAATGTTTGTATTTCCAGATTTATCACTGTTCTTCCAGAATAAGCATGGTGTCATTGTTGTCTAATGGGTGCAGTGCGTTGTCTGCACTGGTATCTTTGTTTCAATAATTTTTATTGTTTTTTTCCATCAAACAAATAAACAGATGTATGAAACATATAAGCGCAATATAATGCAGTCACATTCAACAAAAAGGAATAAACAAATTACAGTAGAGCAGAACAGTATCTTGCAGTTACCTTGAACATTCTGGCATATATTAAGGTATTTAGTGGTGTGGATAACAGTCCTTCATGAATAGTTCTATAGTGGGAAGTCTAGATATGATATATATCTTGTATTCTGAGATTAAGTCCATTCTGGTACCACATATTCTCTGACATCACTACCTCTCAGATTAGGAGGGGGGAGGGGGATTTTCACCAGGATTGGTTTAAGTTATTTGATGTGACCCATGCCCTCCACTTTTGCTCAAACATTTGCATGGAGTGATTGAGGCCCGCTATATGTTTTTCGCATGTACATTGAGAATTAACTCTTGTGTATAACTTCAGAGATATTTGGAGAGCACGTCTGTTTCCATTTACTTGTGATTGTTAGTCTAGCTGCTATTAGTATATGTGAAAATATGGTTAAATATTGTTTGGAGAAGCGATCTAGGTGCATTTCAGATAGTGCTAGGAAGTGGCATGGAGAGGTGTTTATACCCATTATTTGTGAAATGAATTTAAGTCCCAGAAACTCTTTAGACCTTTGCAGGTCCAAAAAATGTGGTACATGTCACCTAATTGCCCACATTGATGCCAACATAAGATGAGGTATGTGGCAACATGCTTTTAAGTTTGGCAGGTGTTATGTACCACCTGTAGAAATTTTTTATGGCGCTTTCCCAATGTATTGTACAGTGGGAAGTGCTTAGGGTGGTGGAAAGTTTCCAATCTTACAGTGGGTATTCTATCTGTAGATCGTTTTCCCATTTAATAAGTTGGGAGGGGGTTAGTTTCGGTATTTTTTGTGTTGTTTGTTTAGGTATTTAAAAAAAACAGGTAGTGTCTTTTTTGAGAGGTTTTATATTATTATAGACTGACCAAATGGAGTCATTAACATTTGCATAGGAAGAGGGGTGATCTTTTTGGAAGTGCTTTATTTGCATTGCTTTAGGTATTAGGAGGGTCTCTTGATGTTAGTATCTCAGTTAAATTTAGGGGTTTTGGTTGGGGCCTTGGTCCAATGGAGAACGAGGGTATTAGATATTCATATGTCATTAAGGGAATAGTTATAGCCCTAGGGCAGGGTTATGCAATTAGCGGACCTCCAGATGTTGCAGAACTACAAATCCCATGAGGCATAGCAAGCCTCTGACAGCCACAAGCTTGACACCCAGAGGCAGAGGCATGATGGGGCCTGTAGTTTTGCAACAGTTGGAGGGCTGCTAATTGCATATCCCTGCCCTAGGGGAATCTTCATAAGGTATCTTTTGGAGAGTAGAGGTCCAGGCTTCTAGTGATGCCTGAATTGTTGCCACCTTAGGTATATATACCTTTTGATGTGTTGCCGCTGCAATTAGTAAGGTCAGTAGGTTTCTATTTAATAATAATGATTTCTCAACACTGACCCAGCGTTTAGTAGGTGTGGGTTCGAACCAGGCTTTAAGTTGATCCAATATGGTTGCCCTGTGGTATATTTGAATATTAGGTCAATTTACCCCTCCCTGTCATTTTTGTTTATAGAGAATGTTGTGTGCTATTCTGGGCTTGCCAGATTTCCAGATATACATATTCATGAATTTATTTAGAGTTGAGAAGAATTTATTTTGGAGGGAGATAGGGATAGTGCGGAAAACGTAGAGTATCTTGGGAGGCATAGCATTTTAAATGCCGCAATGTGGCCCAGCCAAGATGTTTCATATTTTTTGTAATTGAAGAGGTCATGTTTAATATTTTGTAGTAGTTTAGGGAAATTGGTATCAAATAGTGAGGACAATGGCCATAGAAAAGACCATGTGAGCCTATTTCTGGTACTAATCTATACACAAATTTGCAAACCTCTAGTAATAGTCATTTAATGCAAACACTAAGATACGGTTCTTCCCTTAGTGTGTTATTTTATTGCAATTTGTTTCTTTCGTGTATTTTTTTAACAATGCATGAATGCAGAATTGTATTACATAAAGATATATTCTTCCGTAAAACACAGTGGGAAAAAAGGTGAAAATTGATTTAAATCGAACATCATATACTCTATTATCTGGTACAGGGACATCAGAAAGCTTATTTAAATCATAATGCTGGAATTTCTAATCCCTTGAGAGTAAAAGCAGACAAAATGCAGTTCCTGTAAGTGTACTGACTATGAAATTAGGCATATGAGCACATCTATGGCTATGGGAATAAAACTGTCTTTCAGTGGAGCAGAATAATGTGATAGTGACACTCTGTGCTTGGGAACTGCAAGATGCAATTTTACACTGCTTTAAGTACATGTATCTGTTGAGTTGACATGCAAAATGGTTTCTCTACTTGAAAATGTCTTCCCTCCCATTTTCATTATTCAGGGATATGTGCCTGTCACTCTCCACTGCCGTCCATAAAGGGAGTTGTTATCGTGCTTGGAGCCGGAGACACTGCTTTTGACTGTGCAACTTCAGCATTGCGATGTGGTGCTCGCAGAGTCTTTGTAGTGTTCAGAAAAGGATTTACTAACATTCGCGCTGTTCCTGAAGAGGTAAATATAGTAGAAAATGTAGCAAGCTGATTATGAACATTTCAGGTTAAACTAAAAAGATCTTTATTTCAAAGTTCAAAAAAATGTTCAAAGTGATGTAGTTCATAGTAATCAATCTGAAATTGTCCTCTTTTTGACTGATTACCCTATGCTGACCAAAGTTTAATTTTGATGGAGTTAAGTGTGTCCCCCAATACTGTTACACTGTCATTAAATAGAAATGAATGTCTTAAGATTTTGTAGACCAAAATGGAACGGATTTCAAAATACAAGCTCCCCTCATACATGGGATGCAAAGAAAGGACTGTGCAGAATAGCACATCTGTTTTGCTATATTCAGCAGTGTTTATATATGGCCTAACATTTGCAATCAATGCACCATATTTGAACTCTATTGTTGCTGCCACAAATGCATAACTTATATTTCATACCTTGTATTAGCCAACTTTAATGGTTTTGATTATTTTTGAAAATCCCATTTCCTGTTGTGAGCACTGTCTGTCTACTGCCCATCTTTTTCCCCAACTTCTTGCATGGTTTGCAAGTTCTTCTCTGCTGTTTACGTTCAATTTCTAAGGACTACAAATATCATGGTATATTGCTACTTACAAACAGTGATTCCTGTACTGACTCATCCTCTCAGGTGCTCTATAGTTCAGAAGGCAGGCTCTTTGGATTCTATGCTGAAAGAACCATAAAAAGTACAAGTATTGCCATTAGTGGGGAGGGGACCCTAAGTTTTGTTAGTATCTTCAACGAGTAAACATTTTGTTTTATGTTATGGACTTTCTGTACAATGTTGTCTTGCACTGAAATCTGTATTTGTTTGCTGTAGTACTGAAAAATCTGCTCTGAGTGTTCCTGGGTATCCATGTATCATGCATAGTTTAAGACTCCCTAACCTCTTGCCTACTGGGCACTTTTATTTTTTGCTAAATAAACAAATAAATACTAGTGTTGAGCGAACCCGGACTGTAACGTTCGGGTCCGTACCGAACTTTTGGGTGTCCGTGGCACGGACCCGGACATTTCAAAAATCGTTCGGGTTCGGTCCGGGGTTTTTGTTTTACAAATGAGCAACTTCTATGATTGTTTTGAATCCCAGGGGAGGGGTGATTACCGTTATGAACATGAAAAATACCAAGAAAGTCGTATCTTAGGTTTCTCGGACGGAAGACTTGATATCTCGTGGACTCTCCTACTCAGTCATGTCCTTAGTGACAAACATTCATCGTTATATGGTACTATAAACATCAGGAATCTTTAACTTGCATTTGTCGTCTCTTCTTGAACGTTTGGTACGTTCTTCAACCCCTTTTTCTACCCGTCATCTGTCTGTCACGAGTGTTGTCCTTTACCCTAAAAGTTTTTATTAGTTTTGGTAATTTCAACCGATTATGTTCCATACTT
>BLSH010312592.1:116234-128128 GCA_018402905.1 Glandirana rugosa
TCTACCACCGCCACTTCCACGGTCACGGCCTAGTCAACCTCTAGACTCCTACTCCACATCCACCCCCCTTCCCATTTTTTAAATTTGATTTTAATTTATTTTCCCTCTCCCCATTTTTTGTAGGGCACTTGCCCTAGTTTGAAGATGATTTTAGAACAGTTATATGGCTTCTACCGTTAATTAATACTTTTCAGACACAGTTTAAAGATGATCCACATTCACCTCCATTTTTGCATTTTTTAAGTTTTTATTTTTTTAAAAATATTTAAAGTTATTTCCCTGTCCCCATTTTTTTGTAGGGCACTTGCCCTACCCTTACCCCCATTTTACTTCCTTTTGCAGCCCTCTGGGGCTTTCCAGGACTTTCCTACAGCCATTTTTGTGCCTAAAAGTTCGGGTCCCCATTGATTTCAATGGGGTTCGTTGTCCGTGCGATCGTTCGGGTTCCGTCCGGACCCGGACCCGGACTTTGTCCCGAAGTTCGGACGGACCAGCAGAACCCGAACTTCCAGGTGTTCGCTCAACTCTAATAAATACCACAAATTTTGAAAAAAAAACAACTTTTTCATAATTTGCTATAAAATGTTGCAAACAGATAAGTTTTCTCCTTTACTGATGTGCACTGATGAGGTAGCACTGGTGGGCACTGATGAGGAGGCATTGATTAGGTGGCACTGATGAATGCCGATAGGTGGTACTGTGAGGAGGACAGGAGCATGTACATCCGAGGATGAGACCCAAGAACGCTCCTCTGGACCATATCCTTTCCAATGAACCAGGCGCACGGAACCTATGGGAGTCAATGATAGATTGTATTTCATACTCCTCTTGGTTCTTAACCTGAACAGGAAGAAGAAGTGGTACCTAGGTGGTGAAGTGACGTGGAATAGATTAGAAATTTGCATATTAGAAGGCAGGTCTAAAGTGCAAGCCACTGGGTTGATCTTGCGGAGAATACGGGAATGTCCCAATAAACCATGGTGCCAGCTTGAGTGAAGGAACACAAAGTCGGAGGTTGTGAGAAGACAGCCAGACCCTCTCCCCAACTTGGAAAGAAGGTAGGCGTCTGTGGTCAGCATGGCATCTGTACCTATCACTGGCACTTCACAAAGACTCCTGGACCCATTTGGAACTAAAGACCACGGAGATGCTCCTCCAACGCAGGAATGCTCTAAGGAAGAAATGAGTCAGGCAGCATCCTAAAGTATATCCCAACCTGGTTGAGAAACCCTCTGCATCGAACTGGATCACCCCCAAATTAGCTGAAGAAGCAGAGCGGAACTAGACATACCCCTTATAGAGGTAATATTTGAGGAGGGTGCCTTTACAGAGACTTGAGCATCAGCAGGAGCAGCCTGCAACACAGGTTGTGACCGGAAGTGGCCACCGAAGGAGGAACCAGGTGAGCAGTGCGATTCAGGAGCGTCTGTAAGGCTATGGCAAACTGATCCATGTGGTGATCCTGCTCATCCAATCTGGAAAAAATATTGCCAGTAAGTAGATTTGACTTCATTTTCTGAATCTATGGCTTTCTCCTACTGTCAGGAACCATGAATCAGACAGAAGTGCAGTAAAATCACACTTTTTAATAAAAAGGTAAAATGTTATAAACAGAGTCAACGTGGTCAAAACATAGCCAGGGTTCGGTAACCAGAGTGGATAGTCAGAGCAAGCTAGTGAAACAGGAGTCCAGAGATCAGTGAGGTCAAAAAAATGGGACCTGAAGGCACACACAGCAGAGATTTCTCCAGAGATGTTGACCAAGGTGAAGGCATCTGCAATCTAATCCAGGCAGTTTATATAGCAGCAGAGCTGGCTTAACTAGGCAGGATATGATCATCAGCTGAGACAGAGTGGAAGCTGAGACTGGCAATTAACCCAGTATTTTAGGTTATAAGGTTGTGTTATGTATTGTACTCTGTGTAGGCATGGAACTTTGGAGGCAAGGGAAAAGTCGTCAGGAAACAATGGGAACAGAACAAAGGTAAATTTACTTTTTCCATTAGCAGAATGTAAACTACTACTTTAGAGGTTTTTACATTTTATGTATAGTGCAAGGTCCTCAAACCCCCTAAATGATAATAGGCATTGGGTGCTTGTTTTCATATGCAGAAATGTTCCATCAATTTTCTTCACAGAAAATGAATCCACATTTTTTCTCCATGAAAAAAACCCACTTCTTGCAAGCTGTGATAAATATGGGAAATATGAATGTTATTTATGACAGAAGAATAGTATATGATTACAAAATGAACTGTAGTAAACACATTGAATATATAACAGTCCATAGCAGCTACCATACACAATAAGCCATAGCACTGAATCCTTGAGACAGTGTGCTTATTCTAACAAGTTCCACAGTTATACAACTCTGCAATACATAGCAATACATATTATGATGTAAGGTGAGTTTTCAGGCACCTTAACTTTAATATGGTGAGCTCCAGAGCTTTTGTTTTATGAATCAAACAAATGTGGTTGCTTTACCAATGGGATCATCTTTACATACAGGGCACATTTACACCTGATGAGGAGGCATCAATATGCAGCACTTATGGGCACTGATAGGCAACACTGATATGCAGCACTAATGGGCACTGATATGCAGCACTGATCGACACTGATAGGCGGCATGTTGCGAAGGACATCATATGACATCCAGTCACAACAATTAAACCACCACCTGGCCATTATTTTGCTATAGACCAGATAAGATCTAATTAAAAGTCTTCTCTGTCCTAAGAACAAGCAATAAAACACCTGTGAGCAAGTCATCTGACCTACTGCTATTCTTGCCTACCAGTGGAGCAGGGATAGCACACTTACATCGATACAAGGGTCATGTTTTGCCTGCATAAAATGAACAGGTATTCCATGCATCTGCATGCAGGCAGTCCCTGAGGATGCCACAACCTGACTTACAACAAATGAATAGTACTGGCTAGGGTGGTCAACCAGCCAGGTGTCTCTCTTGAGACTTAAACTTGTCACACTCAAAAATATTTGCATAAAGAGGGTAGAGGCTCCCCAACCGTACCCAGAATGTGGACAGAAAAATTGGACTATTGTGACACCGTATGGTAATTAATGCATACAGCATAAGAGGTTAAAATACATCAAGGTTTTTAT
The DNA here is from genome assembly GCA_018402905.1 of Glandirana rugosa. Taxonomy (NCBI): domain Eukaryota; kingdom Metazoa; phylum Chordata; class Amphibia; order Anura; family Ranidae; genus Glandirana; species Glandirana rugosa. The sequence goes on from BLSH010312592.1 coordinate 119,364, forward strand.
TTATAATTATAATAAAAAGTAGATATATAGACAAAGGACAAAGTGCATTTTTCACAGACATTTAAAATTTTAAATGTCTGTGAACAATGCATTTTGTCCTTTGTCTATATATCTACTTTTTATTATACATATAATAAAAAATCTTGATGTATTTTACCTCTTATGCTCTATGCATTAATTACCATACGGTGTCTCTATAGTCCAATTTTTCTGTCCACATTCTGGGTACGGGTTGGGGAGCCTTTACCCTCTTTCTGCAAATTACCTCTATCTATGGACGAGACACTTTAAATTGTAGTATACTCTACACAGCCCATTGAGGTACCTAGTCTACACTGAAAAATATGCTATACTGACTGTGTCAAGCTGTCTCCTAGCATACGCAAGATCCCAGGCAGGTGAACCTTTGCCGAGGAACGAGGATCGCCTTGACAGTCCCTAGAACCTTATCAATAAAGTTACTTAACAATTACTAGTTGCATAAATAAGCCCTTATCACTTTACGGTTATTCGCAAATTTACATACATAAACACTTACCACCCAATTGTCTGGGTGTTTGGAAGGGAGTTCACTATCTTACTTATGTCTCTATGTCCCTACCTGCCAATACCTGCCCAGGCTTCTTAATATCCCCACAAGCTCCTAGCTTTGTGGGTCCTGCACGAGCTTCAAGCTCAGTGCTTCTTTCAGCACTACTACAGTGCTTGAGGCTCTTGTCCGAGAAGGGCAGGCAATTCAGTGCAACAATATGCACTAAAACAGCTTATCGCATGGACCCCAAATGGCTGCGTCCAGCCCCACAAAAATAGTAAATACTAAAAACACTGCTAAAATTATGGACAATATATGTTTAAGCAGATTGCTGTGCAGTTTTTCTGAGAAACAGGAGAGGACATATGCACTTAATCAGCTGCCATCCTGATCTCTTTTAACTCTTAACCCACTATGAGTCTGTTATAGAATGGCAAACAAAAAAGGTGGCCTCTACCTACCCCAAATACTTCTGACACCAAAAATGAAAAGATATTACAACCTGACTTACATCAAGTTAATAGTATCAGTCTATCATTAAGGATGTAGTCCCTATATATTACTCCTATACTAGCCTGTGCCAGCACTCTCCGTTACACACTCCCAGACACACACACACAGAGCCCTGCAGGGAGCAAGGGACCAAAGTCAAAACACGGACACAGAATAATGCATCACTCCTCTTTCATTTCCTGGTTCAGTATCTTAAATACAATATATTCTTAGGATATAACTGAGTAATGTTCACAACATTAAACCAATAGAAAAATGTCCACCTATTGCTTGTCATCATTAAAGACAAACCCTTTCATAGAATTGTTTATACACATAGGTTTGTCACTCACTCTTAATAACACCTGTTAGCAATTAATACACATCTTTATAAAGTATATATGTGTGTATTATGGTACAATCTGAAAGTTCATTCCAATTATGTCCCAGACATATTTATCAGTATTTCTGATTATATTTTGCAAATATTTTCTGGGCATATTGCCAAACCATCTACAACTATCTTTCTCACGCTTAGTATCATCTTTTCTATGATAACAGAGTTGCCACATATTATGACTTGTCAGCTAAAAAGCCAATGTTAAATAAACACTCTAAATTAAGTTATAGCAAAGGACAAACTGAAGCCAATGTTTAAGGGAAACATCCTTAGAGTCCCATTCATATCATTTGGGAGGCTGCTCCCAATTTGACATCTGTGTAGGTGTTGATGCATGCAGGTGTGGGTCCCCAAACTCACATTGTCTGTATTAAGGGACCCACACAGATGTCAGTTTGGGAGTAGTGACTGTACATGCAGCCACTACACACCAATCAACATGAAACGGACTGCTTGCATGTGGCTGCATGGAACATCTGAGCATCCTATTTATGCAAAATATTTTAAATGTCACCCCAGTGCACCTGTGCTGTGGTGTACTGGTGCATTTTTTTGTCTATTCTAGAGTATTGGCAGCCTGTGCAAATGAATAGGCTGCCCTAACGAAACATGTTTTAACATGTTTTAATGCCAGACATAACTCAGGTGTCCTCATTAACACCCTCTAGCAAAAAGAAAAGGCCTAGTTATTGCTCTGTGGTGCTCAAAATCAGGAGCACCACTTGCTATAGTTCATTGTTAGCCTTATGCTGGACATACACAAGCCAAAGTTTTACATGTAGTGAAGACACAACTGACTACCCATCCTCTGGAAGATAACAAACAAATAGGAGACCAAAGTTTTTTCCTTTTAATTTAACTAGATTACATGGCTGAATGATGAAAATAGATGAATTTCACAGTAACCCACAGAGGATCAGTTCTTCAAAACAAAAATAAAAAAACAACTCTCAGACATTCATAGAGAGCACCAAAGCTTTACAAATAAGAAGATTTTATCTGTCTCAGTTGATCCAGAGGAAGGCAAAAAAAAAAAACTCCCATTAAAGCATAAAACAATTTGATCCAATTTGCTCTAAAGCAGGAAAGAAAATACCCCCTGGTCCCTCAACAATTAATGGGATATTCCCTTATCAATAAATATTAGTATCCAGTTATATTATGTGCATTGAGGAAAAAATGTATGCCTTTTTTAAAACAATCTACTGAGCTGACCAGAACCAGCTCTTGATGGAGTCTATTCCACATTTTCAGAGCTCTTACTGTGACGAAGCCTTTACATATTTGGAGATGAATTCTCTTTTTCCTCCAGATGTAAAGAGTGCTCCCTATCCTCTGTGATGACCTTAAGGTAAATAACTCTATACCAAGTTCACTATGGACCATTTATGTATTTATACCTGTTGATCATATCCCCCCTTAATCTCCTCTTCTCAAGAGAGAATGCATTCAGTTCAGCTAATCTTTCCTCATAGCTGAGCTCCTGCATGCCTATTATTCGTTTGGTTGCTCTTCTCTGCACTTTCTCCAGTTCCCTAATATTCTTTTTGTGAACTGGTGTCCAAAACTGAACTGTGTATTCCAGATGAGGTCTTACTAATGATTTGTACAGAGGCAAAAGTATATCTCTCTCTCTGCAGTCCATACCTCTTTTAATACAAGAAAGGATTTTGCTTGCTTTGGAAACTGCTGCTTGGCATTGCATGCTATTATTAATCTTATTACCAGAACACCCAGATCCTTCTCCATCATTGATTCTCCCACTTGTACTCCCCCTAGTATGTATGATGCATGCATATGTTTAGCCCCTACATACATAACTTTACATTTATCAACATTAAACCTCATCTGCCACACAGTTGCTCAATTTAACAGTGCATTGAGGTCAATCTCAGACTCTTTAACATTTATAAAAACACTGAACCTTGGGGTATATCACTAACAACCCTAGACCATTCAGTGTATGAATCATTAACCACTACTCTCTGAATACAGTCTTTTAGCCAGTTTTCTATCCATTTACAAACTGTTTTTTCCAAGCCTGTAGACTTTACCTTATACATTAGCCGTGTGTGGGGAACTGTGTCAAACACGTTTGCAAAACCCAACTAAACCACATTCACAGCCACCCCTCTGCCCAAGTTTTTGCTCACCTCCTCATAAAAAGAAATCAGATTTGTCAGAATCAGAACTTTTGTCATTCATGAATTTGCTTAAAATGTTTTTTTTTCTAGCAAAAACTTATCTATGTGATCTTTTTTTGAACTCTCCAGTATCTTCCCAACTATAGAAGTTAAACTAACATGTCTATAGTTACATAGTAAAGACTTTGGCCATGTTTTAAAATATAGGCACCCTGCTGGCCTTACACCAATCCAGTGGTACTATGCTAGTCATTAAAGAGTCCTTAAAAATTTGAAATGACAGGGCTTAATTCTTTTAAGATCCGTGGGTTAATGCCACCTGGTCCAGGTGCTTTATTCACCTTTATTCTGTCTAAATATTTCTGGACCATATCAATTTTGAGCCATTGTGGATCATTTGGGGCTGTGTCCTTACAGCCTTATTTTGGACAAGAGCTCTCCTGTGCTCCTTTGTATACACACATAACCAGCTTGTGTTTACATCCTGTGATCAGCTGCCATTGGCTGGCAGCTGATCACATGGTAAAGGGGCGATGTGATTGGGCCTTTACCCTGATCTGTGATAAGCTAAGTGTGAAGGACTTGGCGATCACAGAGTATGCCGCCCGCATGCCGTAGGGGGCGTGTAAGCAACAAGATCACGGGAGGCCGTCCATGTACACCCACCCGGCAAAGTAATCCTGTGCTTTACCGTGGGCAGGACATGGTTAAATGAAATCATGGTGTGGTCACTGCTACCCAGATGTTCTTTTATATGAACATTAGTAATACACACTACAAGGTTTGAGATTACCAGGTCCAGCAGAGCATCATTTCTAGTTGGGGCCTCTATGAATTGTATCATAAAATTGTCTTGTGATGGGTTTATAAATTCTTGCTCTTTAAATGTTCCTGCAGTGCCCTTACTCCTGTAAATCTTAGGGTAGTTACAATTCCCCATTATTATTGCTGGGGGCAGGAGTGCCTATAAGTCTTGCTAGCAGAGCAGGTGTCCATCCCAGGCAGGTTTAGTCGCTAGTGGTCTTTAGTAAAGCAGATAGGCCGGGTGGCAGCTAGTGAGCAGCAAACTGAAGCTGGTTGGTATTGGCAACAGCAGGCATATACTGGTAGAAGACAATGGGTAAGCAGGCACAGATGTATGGCAGGCAGATCCTGGTGATACCAGGAGGTACAGCAAAGTAAGGCAGGCTGGATCATACACTGGCAAGAGAGATCAAGTACAGGAGCACAAAAGTGTGTTCAAGGTACAAGCTGGGTCAGGAGCTGATCGGTGGAGCAGTAGCAAATGGAGCAGGCAGAAGTATAGGTCAGAAGGCAAGCCGAGGTCAGTACAAGCAAAGTTCAGGGAGTAGTCAAGATGAGCTGGGTCAGCAACTGGAGTTAGGATAGAGGATCACAGGTACTCAGGATGCACAGAAGACTGAAGACAGTGCAGCACTGAACCTGAGCACTGGCTGGGCTTAAATATCCCATTTGGCTCCACTATCTATCACAGGTGCACGTGAGCATGCTGACGCATGTGTTCATTCATGCATGCATGAGCATGTGCTTCATTCCTATGTCCACAAAAAGGAATATGGATTAGCCTATGAAGATGCACAGAAGTCCACCCAGAGGGATAATCTCTACTGGCATGCCCATTCTAACAATATGCTTATCGTTTATAGCTAACATTAACCGCTTGCCTACTGGGCACTTTTACCCCCTTCCTTCCCAGGCCAATTTTTTGCTTTCAGTACTGTCACACTTTGAATGACAATTGCATGGCCATGCAACACTGTACCCAAATTAAAATTTTATACTTTTTTTCACACAAATAGAGCTTTATTTTGGGGGTATTTAATCACCACTTGGCTTTTTTATTTTTTGCCAAACAAAAGAATACCTAAATTTTTAAAAAAAGATTGTTAAAAGATTTTGCAAGCAGGTAATTTTTCTCCTTCATGGGTGTGCACTGATGAGGCTGCACTGATGGGCACTGATAGGCTGAACTGATGAGCACTGATAATTGGCACTGATAGGTGGCACTGATGAGGCGGCACTGGAGGACACTTATGGGGCTGCACTGATAGGCAGCACTGATGGGCACTGATAGGCAGCACTGATTGATGGCATTGATGGGCACTAATAGGCGCTGATAGATGGCACTGATGGGCACTGATAGGCAGCATTGATGGGCACTGATTGGCAGCACTGATTGGCAGCTCTGGTGGGCACTGATTGGAAGCACCGGTGGGCACTGATTAGCAGCAGTGGTGGGCACTGTTGGGACTGTATTGATAAGCAGAACACTGATAATCAGTGCCCTGATTATCAGAACCAATGTCCCTTTAACAGAAGCCTGTTATTGACTCTCTTCTTCCCTCCTTGCGCTTCCAGTGTGAGGAAAGAAAAGCCGATAACCAGCTTGTGTTTACATCCTGTGATTAGCTGTCATTGGCTGGCAGCTGATCACATGGTAAAGGGACGCTGTCATTGGGCCTTTACCCTGATCTATGATCAGCTGAGTCTAAAGGACTCAGCGATCACAGAACGTGCCACCCACATGTCTCAGGGGGCACGCAGGTAGCGAGATCATGGGAGGACGTCCATGTACACCCTCTGCAAAGTAAGCCCATTCCTTAGCCGTCTTTCGGCTATAGTGCAGGCAGGAAGTGGTTAAATGAAATAATGTTGTGGTCACTGCTACCCAGATGTTATTTTATATGAACATTACTACAAACTCCAATGATTAACTTTGTAGTACGCACACCCATATGCAAATCCATGAATAACTCTTAAGCCTTATTACACTCTGCATCAACTAGGTCCTCTTTTACTCTCTCATTGAGATTGATTTTCACAGACACTAGAGTTGGACTCTGGCGTGTTCGAAACCCTAGATGCCCAATCCCACTAGGAAGCTGACACTGCACACGGCTAATCACAGGCAGTGAGATATTTTGTGGTCTGCAGCTGCACAGATCAGGAAATGTCTTGCTGCCTGTGATTAGCCCTGTGCAGTGTTGGCTTCCTGGTGGGATAGGGCATGTGGGGTTTCGAACACACCCAAGTCCACCTTTCCTTTTACACTGTCTTTCCAAAAAAAAAGCATAGCAAGGGATATTAATAGCCCAGTTATTTGAAGAATGAAGCCAAGATTGTGCAATACCAATTGAATCATAGTTCTCTTTGTGCACCAAAGCTTCCAACTCTGCTATTTTGCTTGGCAGACTTCTGCATTGGTGAACAAACACTTTAATGCGTTGTCACATTTTGTACACATATTTTTTTTATTTTAGTACAAATAGTACCATTTCCAATGGTTGTTTGTAACATGGAAGCCTTTGTATCACCTGTCATAGCCCACTCCTTCTTTCCCCATTCCACCCACAAATAGGGACTGACCCCTGTCTGACCTGTCTGCCCCATTATAATCAAATTCCCCCTCACCCCTCAATCCTTGTTTACATGCTCATCCAGTCTTCCCTTAAACCTATCCCTGAGCACAGCAGACCCCCTTTCATTTAGTTGCAAACCATCTTTAGTATGGGTATAGGTTGTACCTCAATAAAAAGTCAGCGCGGTGCTGTAGAAACCCAAATCCTTCCCTCTTACTCCAGGTCTTTAGCCATGTATTCAGTTCTTTAATTTCCCCCTGCCTTTCCTGTGTTGTGCATGGCACAGGCAATATTTCAGAGAATATCACCTTGGAGGTCCCTCCCTTCAACTTGCAGACTAGTTCTTTAAATTAATTCTTAACGAGCTTCCACTTTCCATGTATTCTGTAATTGGTTCCAACATGGACCAAGACAGCTGGGTCATGCCTAGCTCCTCCCAGTAATTTATCAACATGGTTCACCACATGCTGAACTCCAGCACCAGGGAGACAGCAAACCATTCAGTTGAGGGGATCCTGGCAACACATTTTTCTATCAGTCCTTCTCATTATAGAATCTCCTATTACCACCAAATGTCTATGCCTTCCTGCACTATCATCACCACCCCTTCTAGATGGGCTGCCTTCCCAGCTGTTAGGGGCATCAGTGACATCTAGGGCTGCCACCTCTGAGTTTGCCACCTCCACATCTTCACCCAACTTGGCAAATCTGATTGGGTGCTCAAATCCAGGGTTGACCTTCTTTTTCTGTGAGCCCCCCCCCCCCACTCCCTCTCACTACAGTAACCCATCTTTCTGATAATCCTGTCTTAATCTGCTCACATCTGTCACAGCAGTATCCACACTGAAGTTGTTGCTCCATTGTTGTATACATATGGTATACTGTTACACTGAACACAACCTTTAGCCTTGCTAGCACTTATTATCCCAGTTACAATATCAATATTAACAGGAAATTTCAGATGTTACCTACAGGTTAGAAGACTCCTGCTATATTTATAATCTCCTGTTTTAATCTCCAGTTTTTAACTCACCGCTTTCCCACTTTGTCAAAGTTCCAGTAAGAAAAAGGTGGGCAAACTCATGGTGAACAAGCTTAGAGTGAGTTTCTCTAGAAAGTTGTATAGAGGTTGTTTTACTAAAGGCAAATATACTGTGCACTACAAGTGCACTTGCTCTAGATCTGAGGGGAAGATCTGAAATGAGGGGAAGATCTGCTGATTTCTATCATTCAAAAATGCTGTTTTTTATTCTCCATTGCTGGTGATTGCATGTGATTGCAATTGTTTTAGTTTCTTCTTTGGGATCTTTGCTATCATCAAAACACTTTTTTTGTTTTTTTTTCCATTACATTTTTATTGGATTTTTAAGAATCATACAATAAACAAAAAAAAAATGCAATAATAGACAATATGGTTTCAAGAACACATAGTGAAGTATGACTTGATAAGATAATTAGACGTTTGGTATAACAGATAATAACGTAAAAAAAAAACAAATAACATACTAAGAATTTTTAGGTTATTTTTACATTACCTTTTTTTTTGTTTTTTTCACAAAACTACTATCGTTTCTAGGGTTTCTTCTTTGATTTTGTTAACGTTAGTGTACGTTAGTGGTCGTTACCTCTTATTTTTTGTCGTAAAAACTTACTATCTTTAGTCGTCTAGAAGGGGAGTAAAGTCTAGAAGGGGAGTCTAGATCTCGTTCACGTGAACATCACGTGTCATATAAACGGAAATCATTTTGTTGGAGATATGTTGAAAGATCTCTTTGAGTGAGATTCGAACAAGTGGTACTCAAACGGGTGGAAAAAGA
>BLSH010312592.1:132162-153746 GCA_018402905.1 Glandirana rugosa
CTCATTGATGCGGTGACGTATGTTGCTTGATCACCTGCGTGTGGTTGTGGTTCGTCTTGTTTATGTTGCGTAGTGTCGTTTTTACCGCCTGGATCTCCTGGCAAGCGCGTCTTTGTTAGAGTTTTAGTCCCCCTAGGGACTCAGACAGTGGGGACCCCTTGAGGGTGTTATGGACGTTGTCAAGAAATTTCGCAACCAGGGGCGAGAGAGGGGTTACCTGGATTGATGAGGGATGTATACGGATCCGGGAAAGTCGCTATGTTTCTGGCGGAGGCTATGATCCGGTCTTTGGCTTGGAAAAAATGTAGCCTTGCCAGTACATCTCTGGGTTTTTCCGCCGGGATGTGAGAGGGTTTAAAGATTCTGTGCGCTCTATCAATAGTTAGGTCCATTGGGGAGAGAGCGGGGACCAACGCTTTAAAGAACTGTTGCAGGTATTGTGGGAGTTCCCCAGGGGTGACAGACTCAGGGATCCCCCTGATTTTGAGATTGTTTCTGCGCGAACGGTCCTCTAGGTCCGCCATTTTTGCTGTGATGCGTTGTATTTGTTCTGCTTGGTGTTGGTGTGCGTCCACTAGTTCGTTGTATGCAGTGGCGTAGTTACTCATTTGATGTTCAATCGTGTCTGTTCTTTCGCCCAGCTCGTCTATTTGGTGTTGCACGTGGGCGACGGCTTGATTGATATCTTGTCTGAGGTCTTTCCTCAGATCTTTCTGTAGTGAGAGTAACATATGTTTAAGAACGTTCTCTGACACTGGATTATCAGTGGTCGGGAGCGAAGCGAGCGATTCCGAACGTTCGGGAGATTCCGAACGTTCCTGGTCCGAAAGTTCTTGATCCAAAAGTTTGTTCGCGGTAGGATCGCGGGTTTTTGAGAAGGTAAGATGTTTCTTGCTTACCGGACCCAGGTGAGATGGCGAGGCGTGAGGGGAAGATGCAGCCCTCTTAGTGGAGTCTCTGGCTCTGTTCCTTTGCGGCGCTGTGCAGTCCATGTCATCAGTGGGCTCTCCGGAGGAAGTGGAGTGGGGATGTGGGAGAGATGACTTACTGGAGGCCCCGGCTCCGTTCTGCCTGCCCGCATGGCGGGCCTCACTGAAAAATTCAGTTAGCTTCCTTGGTTCTGCAGGATGGGATTTTTTCCCCGTCATTTGTGGGGGATTAGTAGTATCCAGAAATATGATTTTGGATGGTGGATTGTCCAGTTAGCAGGTCCTGTGCTAAAAAATCTTCCCTGTGCTGGGAGAGAGAAGAGATCAGGCAGCCCCCTCATCAAAATACTTTTCCTGACAGACTCCAAGGCACCCTACGTGTGGGTTTAGCCCGCCTCTACTACCCTATAGGACTCCTCTCCCAAAAATCTTTGCTCTGAGCCAGTGGCCGTGTTGCTTTTTTTCCTCCTATCAGGGACCGAATGGATGGTCCTTCTACCTGAAGTGTTCCCCTGCTGCGATCAGGATCGGTCGAGCTGCGACTCTGGAGAGGAAAGAGTTGCATTCTCCTATAAGCCCTAGCTGCTAGTGGGGTATGGAGGGAGCATGTGTAAGAGGCGCTGGAAAAGGCAGAAGCTTAGCCACTGGCAGGCAAACCGCACATTGGCCAGGGAGCCTAGCTATTAGCAGGTGACCTATCATCCCAGGACGGCATGGGCATCTTACCTTGGCTTGGGCGATTGTGGCAGGAGTGGTGAGAGAGATCCTTCTCAATGGCAGCAGTGATTGTGTTTATATCAAGTGTGCCTATGTGTACTTTTCCCCCTAGCCTTCGTGGTCTCTATCTCTTCTCTTGCTGTGTTTCAGTTCTTCTAGGTCTGATCCACACCGGAGTTTGCACAGAAGTGGTTCCTCTAAGTCCCATCGCTGCTGCTCCTCTTTTCGATCTAAGCACCGTGGTTCACCCTCTAAGTCAAGGCACCATAGCAGGAACCCGGCCTACCATTCTGCAACCCACTCCAGTCACTCAGCTGAACATACCTACTGAGGGTGCAGGTCGCAAGCTAAAATTGGAAAAATCTCCATGTGACCTCTGTTACTCCAAAGCTGCAGGCAAAAGAGGGGGGGACGGATCATCTTGAGTCCTTTGTCAAGAGGGTTGTTAAAGTGTCTCTCAAAGAGATGGAGACCAATAAGACCCATGATCCTCATGCAGAGCCTGTGGGCTCACCAGTGAGAGAGCCACAACCACAGGGCACATGGGAGTCCTCTCAGCCAAGCCACCTATCTGCTGGCTGCCCAGACAGTGACTCGGAAGGAGATGAGCTGAACGGGGGTTTGATTTCGCCCTGGTCACCCCACTGATGAAAGCAGTGAGAGATGCTTTAAATTGAGTAGATCCAGTGGAGGCTCCTTCTAAACAGAGGAAACATTTCAAGCAACTGGAAAAGGATTGGGTTAATTTTCCATTCCTTTCCGAGCTGGGTGAAGTCATCTCGGAGGAATAGGCTCTCAAAGGTTCTAAGAATGTACCCCTTCAAAGAGGAAGAGGTCAAGAATCTAGAGTCAGCTCCTCTGGTGGATGCAGCTATAATGAGGCTGGTCAGACTTCTTACTCTTCCCCTGGAAGACATGGTCCCCTTCTGGGATGATTTGGACAGGCGGATCGGCTCTGACCTCAAAGCATACCGGACGGCGGGTATGGCCTGCAAGCCTGCCTTGGCCATAGGGGCAACATCAAAAGCCATGGAACTATGGACAAATAGCGTGGATGAAAGGCTTAGAAATATTGCGGACGAAGTGGCCAGAGGATCGCTCATCCAAGAACTAAGGTTGGCTTCCGCCTTTCTGGGGGAAGCCTCTCTGGACATCATCCGATAGCTGTCGCGGGTTATGCTTTCGGCCATTACTGCTAAGTGCGCATTATGGCTCCACACGTGGTTGGCCAACCCAGCATCTAGACAGGTGTGGTGTCAAATTCCTTTTGAGGGATCGTCCCTCTTCGGCAATATATTGGATAAGGCCATAACCCGGGCTGCCGGAGAAGTAAGTCGGTGTTCCTCCCTCAGGACTGGCGGGGGCAAGGCCAAAGACAAACTTTCCAGCGGAAGCAGAGTCAGGACCATGATAGGGAGGCCCTTAGTTGCAGGCCTGGCTGAGAATTTTCTAAATCCTGGAAGTCGAGGCAGTCTTCCTTCAAGAAAATCTCCAAAAGCGGGGAGAAGGAACCTACCAAGTCCTTTTGAGATTGGGCCCCCTCAGGCATGCCAGGTGGGGGGTCGCCTTCTCCGCTATCGGCATGTCTGGATGGCCTCAATCTAAGATTGTTGGACCATCAGAACCGTCGCCCTGGGTCATGTCTGGACCTTCAGCAGTGCTCCCAGACTCAGATTTGTTCCCACGTCTCTTTCAACTTCGAAAGAAAAAAGGCAGATACTTTTAGCCTACTTAGACTCTTTGTTGGCACAAGGCACTGCCATTTCTATCCCGGACAATGAGTAAGGGTTGTATTCCCCTTTCTTTATGGTACAAAATAAGAATGGGCCCGTGATCGACTTGACCCACCTAAACCTTCAACATAGTACGGGGCACCATCTCCTTACCCGAGGAGAAGGTGACAGTAGTCCAAGACAGGATTCGGCTAGCCCCCTCACCGTCCAGCCTTTATGCCCTCCAGTGTCTGAAGATTATCAGCACTATGGTGGCTACAATCCCCATGGTGAAGTGGTCACAATGGAGAATGAAACCCTTCTAGAAGGGGTTTCTTCAGCAATGGCGGTCAGGCAACAAGGCCCAGTGCATTTACATTAGTCCGACCATGAGGAATTCCCTCCTATGGTGGGTTCAGCGGAAAAATCAAAGCAACTTTCACTCTATTCTCCCCATCACATGGGTCACAATAACATCAGGCCTGGGCACAGAAGAATTTGGCCAACATAACGACAACATATGTCCTCGGAATACAGAAGGTCCAAGCGGACTTCCTTTTTCGAGTCCACCTGGACAACAATGAGTGGTCCCTTCATGAGGAGGTGTTCGGATGGATCCTAACCCTGGGAGTCCCTCCAGAGGTCAATCTCTTTGCCTCCCCTTGCAACAGGAAACTTGCAGAATACTGCATGAGGTTCCGGGACCCTCAGGCTTACGGGATAGATGCCCTCACGGAGCAAAGGAGTTTCCGCAAGGCCTATGCCTTCCCTTCAATTGTCCTCCAGTTCCTACGTAGACTCAGGACGGAGGATGTGGAAGTGATAGCGATAATTCCTTACTGGCCCAACAGGCCATGGTTTCCCTTTCTGACACTGCTCAGCTATCGGGATCCGGTTCAACTACCACTCAAGCCACACCTGCTGTCTCAGGCACGACCCTACACCCATGCCCGGCTCATCTGTGCCTGAAGGCCTGTTTTTTGCCAGAGAAAGGTTAGAGGCACTAGGGGGCCCAGAAGAAGCTATTCCTACACTCCTGAGTGTAAGGAGTAGAAGTACAAATCGCGTCTATGAACTTATCTGGGCCAAATTCACAAACCATATGTCCTCCCGAATGAATTCATGTGGTTCGCCGTCAGTACAAGACATCTTAAGCTTCCTGCAGTCGGGCTTAGACCTGGATCTATCTGTGAGCTTCCCCCGGGCACAGGTATCTGCGATCTCTGCCTTTACTGGAGTATCATGGGCCAGACACACCCTTGTGCACAAATTTTTCAGGAGAGCAGTCAGGCTCAGACCGCAGAGAAGACCTCAATTCTCCAAATGGGATCTCCCGTTAGTCCTAGACTTCTGCACTCGAATGGATAAGCCACTGTCAATCAGAGAATTTGCCTGCAAAACCGCTTTCCTAATAGCGATTACTTCAGCTAAAAGAGTCTCAAAAATCCAAGCCTTGGGGGCCAAGGAGCCTTTCTTAACTTTTTTTCCTGACAGAGTGGTCCTAATCCAGCTGCTAGGTTCGAATCCCAAGGTCACCTCAATTTTCCATGAGAATCAGAAGGTCATTCTTCCTTCTTTCAAGACAACTGAAGGCCTAAACCTGCACCCCCTTGATGTGGGAGCCACCTTGAAGCTGTACCTGGAAGCCATGGCTCCCTTGCGACAATCAGACTATCTCTTTGTACTGCTCAACAGGAAGAACAAGGGGCTTCGGGCCTCCATCAAAACCATCGCTGCATGGGTCATCCAAGTGATCCAATGGGCATACAAAGCAAAGGGCTTGGAACCCCCACAGGCGGTGACAGCACATTCAACTAGAAACGTCTCGACCTCATGGGCAGCCTCACAACATGTTGCTCCCGAGGTGATCTGCAGAATAGCTTCCTGGCTTCAATCCACACATTCATGTCTTATTACTGTGTTGAACCCGCTGCTCTGTCTTCTGTTAATTTTGGCTTACAAGTACTGTCAGTGCACAGTGTTAATGAAATCTTTTGTTCAGCATTTTTGCCCACTCGGCGAGTTATTTCCCACACGTAGGCTGCCATGGAGTCTGTCAGTAAAATAGAAAATTTCCTATCAAATACTTACCTTAATTTTCCTTCCCTTATAGACTCCATGGCAGCAGGAGTCCCTCCCAAATGACTGGAGTAGGCTAGTAGCCGCTGGCTCAAAGCAAAGATTTATGGGAGATGGGTCCTATAGGGTAGTAGAGGCAGGGCTAAACCCACACGTAGGTTGCCATGGAGTCCATCAGGAAAGGAAAATTACAGTAAGTATTTGATTTTTTTTCTAATTTTTTTCTGAAATTTTCAGTTTTTTTGTTAATTTTTAAATAGCCTTTTTTTTTTTCTTTCCTTCCTGCAGTCATTCATAAGACCAGTTAAAGACAGATAGTAGACCTGACTGGTCAAAACAGGCAGATATCTTAGCAGAAATGATGAGCATATGATGACTTTCAATAATGCAAAATATACTCGTGTACCATGCAGAGAAAAGCTCCCCCTTACAAACAGCACACATAAATAGAAGAACAATTCAAGGGTACAAGATTACTGCAACAGCTGCTATGGGCTGTGATCAATGATGTTGCCACTCCCAGAAGCAAGTAAGTTTAAGCCCCCGTTTACATCGGCCTGATTTGACATATGATTTGACATGTCAAATCGCATGCCAAATTGCAGCCTATTGCCAGCAATGCACCGATTTCCAAAAGTAGTTCCTGCACTACTTTTGGCAACTTCGGGGGCGATTTCAATAGACGTCTGTGCATGAACCCGCGCAGATGACTTTCAAACCGCCCCTGAACTCGCACTGAAATGCGGGTTTGAAATCATGCAAATTCAGCTGAACTTGCAAAATTTCAAATCCACGTTCAGTGTGAACGTACTCTAAGTACAAGATAAGTGGGTGTTGACTTCAACAGATCCATCTCTGACCATGGGTTGCAGTATGCCTTACAAAAAAGAAGCCCTATTCCTGAATCCTTTCTTCAGTATGGTAATCTCAACAACCAGACCCAACATTGCAAGGTTTCTTCCTTTGACATGTTCTGTTCCTTTTGGAGTTTAGAAAATGAGTGATGCCTTAAAGGAAACTTGTAGTGAGAAAACTATAAAGGCTGCCACTGCTAAGGTCCAGTACTCTCCGCCTGCATGCTAAACACTGTCAGTTTTGTGGGCCACGCTGAGGGGAGGTGTGATGTGCATTTTAGTGTATCACATTATTTACTTTTTTAACTTTATTCAAAGTGCACAAAGTAACACTTCATTCAAGTCTCTGCAAAGTAGCATGTACTGCTGTGTGGTGACATGCAGTATCTACCTGTGCACTGTGGTAAAATTCATCATGTCTGTTACTGTTTGTTACTGCACGCTTTTTCAGTTTCTCTGTTCACATGTGTACTTTAAGGAAAAACTACAGTAGTGATAATAATATAATATTATGGTAGACAATATAATGAGATGCACATCTCTATAATGATTTACATGTGTGTACTGGTCCTGGAGGATGAACTTCAACTTCCATAGTCTTTCTACTTTCCTGTTACCTAAATATGACAGGACAGTACAATAGGCACTAGAGTGTGATCACACCACTCAGTGAACTCTTATTCTAACACACCTGGTCAGGCATATCCCCTCATCTTCTTGGCACTACATTTATACATGAGGACACTTGTGGTTAGGGATGGCGGCCAGTACTCAGCATATCATAGAGTGCAGGAGTGGAAGCATGTCAACATAAAGAACAGGAGTGTGAGAATAAGAAGGGCATTTCTACTAAGAGGAAAAAAGTTATTTTAAGGTGTTTTACAAATTAAAATAATTTACAGATCATAACATATGGTGGGAGAGGAGTATAAAGACGAAAAAAAGTGTTCGACTTCAGCTTTTGTGGTTCAACAAAGGGTAGTGCATTTAACTCTTTTTTAACTTATCCCCATACATAAAATCAGATTTTTATGTATCATGCATCAATTTATTACAGATTTTCTGCAGACAAGTAAATATAGTAAGTGTATAATAGAAAATATTATTCTTACAATGATGTGCTACAAGCTATACAAGTCCTCTGCCACACTCACAAGGTTTTCTACCTTGAGGAAAATTGAACTAAACCCACATCCAACTAACCTCTAAATGTATATTCACAGCATTAAACATTGGGCTGTCTGAGCAAAAATCAGGTTGGTAGACATAAAAAAGTTGTTTTTTCCCCTGGGTGCATTTCTTCTTTTAAGTAGAGTCTTTTTAATGATGTTTTCACAATTCTGTAATGAGTCCAAGTAAACAATCTCAAATCCAGTGAAAAGTCAGTGGCATGCTGTCCAAATATTTTATTGGTGGTTTGTTTATGAAATCAGAAGACTGTGAGACAGCACATAATTCATGACACATTTAAGTATAAAAAGAAGCAGACCCAAACAAATAAATTAGGTTTAATGAATTTAAACAACATGTTTATCGTTCTGATGTGACTGTTTATAATCCTGTTTAATAATTTGGCAAATAAGATAACAAAAAGGCTTTAAAGCTTCTGAAGTATTGGTAATTATATTCCATGGAGCAACTGGAAAAGTACAAAAGAAAAAAAAAAACCTGGAAACTCCTAGAGAAGCCAATGGTTTACAATGACATGCATTCAGATACTTTGTACTAACAAACTCCATTGCCATATTCTTACCTCCACTTTTCCATTTCAGCATTTGTGCAGAAAGTCTAAATATAACTGTAGCACTACCCCCATGGGAGCCGCTGGATTAGGATGGGTCCTCTGTTCTTTGCCTCAACCTTCTCAAGAACCTTAGCTCCTCTGGCACAACAGGTCGATTGTACAAACATACAATTTTACAGGAAATCAATGAAAGTAGTACTCAGTACCCAACAGTATTGCTATAACAAAGAAAACCAGCAACAAACCAGGAAGTAAAGACAAACTCAATATATTGTCACCCAATATGGTTGGTAATTAGCCAAGCATAAAATGAATTAACAATGTTATTACACATTTTAGAATGCAAAGCGATTAACGGTAAGAACATTTGGCATCCAGATCAGCATAAACATTACCTCAAGTGCAGCAGTGAGCAGTAGTACATTTTGATATACCGAATGCTGGAACTATACTGGCAGAGCACATTTATAGTGACGATGCTAGTGCTAGCCCGACTCTGTATGCACTGTCCAAACAAAAAGGAGGATGGTAGGGGAACAAAGGGGTTTGCACAATTATCAGCACTGATCTGTTTTTGTGCTGGCTATTGTTGGGGCCCTTTAAGAGTGTCTGTGCACAGTCCCAATTAACCTACATGTAGTGTTGGTCCAGTATAGGTACTTTATAGGCTCAACACAGGTGCAAAGTAGATGTGGTAAAGGTTTGGTATGCTATAATGCAGTATAGGGTTAGTATAGATGCAGTCTAGGTTTGAATAAGTGTGCTATAGAGTGCAGTATGGGTGCCTTATGGATTGGGTACACTTTACATCTTGCTCTCAGTGGCTCAGTCCCTACTAGCAGTTTTAGCAAAGGGTGAATACCCTCTCTTATGTCCCTGAGATGCTGTGCTGACCTCTGGCTGTAGAAGTGGAGCCCTTGTCTACTGCACTGCCTCCGGGCGTCCTCAGGCTCAGATCTCCACTGGTATGGTCTCCAACTGGCAGATGGATATCCAGACAGAGGTGCTCTCTCTCTAACTCCCGTGGTGCTAACAGGAAGAACTTTCCTGGGCAGTTATATGCTCGTAATTGGTCTCCATGCACCTCAATATTGAAGATAATGAAGACTGAAGCAGGACAAATAACATCAAGCTGAGGAGTATCTCCAAGGCAACCTCTGGCCATGGCCTTCAAGCAACAGTTTGTGCTATCCTAAAGAGTACTGGATAACTCCCCCCGCTGAAGAATTGGAATTAGACAGGGTTCACAAGTTCAGCCTGCTGCAGACAAACATTTCAAATCGCCCACAGATTGTACTCTGTAGGGTACAATTTTTTACTGTTAAAGCGGACATCATGAGAAGGGCCTGTGATCTGGTCCAATAGACTTTGATGGCACATCCGTCCAGCTACACCCAGACCTTTCCAGACTGACCATGTTTATGAGAAGAACGGTCAAATCTCTCTTAATTCAATAAGCTGGTGCTTCCTATAAATAGGATCGCCCATTTCATGTTCAAGATCAATTGCCTGATTTTTTTTTCACTTTTTGGAAATTGCACCCATATTATTTGCAGTCTAGTGGGACCCATTGCCTACCACAGGGGCTTTGACCTCCCAGTGGCCTGGGAGACCCCACATGATACAGCTCAGAATAGTAACAAGCTCTGATCTATGCTGCATCTTTTGGGTTAAAGAGGCTCTGCCTTTCTACGCTCCTGTTGACTTTTAAGGTTGACGTCATTTCCGGCTCCCCGCATCCGCTGACGTCACATCCTGCTGGCGGTGGAACGCACGCCGCATGTTGGAAACTACGCCACGCATCACCTATATGAGCTTATTTATGCGAGAGTACAACTGACTTCTTGTAAGTGTTATCTTTGTTTTGCGCTCAGTAAACAATCTGACGGTATTTCACTATGGAAGCCATTATTTTCTTTCTATACCAAACCATACGAGGATAAATGGATTCTCTGAAATTGAGTCCTGATCAAAGCGGGGGTCTTGTCACCATCACCCACATTTCCATCTGACCAGCACCAGGACTTAGCCTTTTTGATCCCTAGACTGAAAAGCTGGGGGTCCATTTGTTCTGGTGAGTGGGGTCACAACGGGGGATTGTCACCGAGCACCACAATTTATTTGTTGGCACTTGATTGAGCACGGAGCACCTTATCTTATTTATGGACTATATATACAAGTTTTGAGCATTATTAATCAATCATTGATTTGATTTTCACTTATTATGTTGAAGGGCGATTAGCACTCATATATTTTATATTTGGTATTATTGACTTCACAATTATTTTGATTTAGAGGTGGCGCTGTGTATTATGTTTTTACATGACTTTTAAGGTACCCTGAATATGTCTGCCCTAACACAAGTTCTGGACTGCTATAGTATAAGTGCATAGTTCACTTACTGCTGTTCTTTTAGATGTTTGGCCAATCACTTTCAAGCCTTAAGACTGGAGGCAACCACATGTGCAGATTGAACTGGTTTGCTTTTTTGTTTTTTGTTTTTCTTACCCCCAGGGGGGCCCTTATTTTCTTTCTGTTTGAACTTTATCAATAAGCCTTTTGGCCAGTCAAGTGGACTTACAGGATCTATATGTTTTTCAGCAGAAGCCTTTTGATTGGCTTTGACTATTCAAGCACCCACTGGTCTGGCATACAAACCAAGGCCAAGCAATTTGACATTTGGCTACACCCTCTAGGGGGGATCGCACATTGGCCCATGAGTAATTCTCCAGTAGAACCTGGGAATGAAGTAACATTCCTGGTCATATGGCAAACAATACTTTGAGGTCATCGTCCTCTTGACATCCCTGATGTACCATCTGGACTAGTGCCCACATTGGGGCAAAGTTTGGCGATCCGACCTAATCATCTAATGTTCTAGATGATTCACTCTATTCACTGATTAGGTTTAAGTTAATTGCTGGCTCTCTGTTTCTGCTATCATAACATCTGTTTGGCAAATGACAGAGGCATTATGTCTGTTGTAGACATTCTCATATTGGTAGATGTATTATCATGCTTTTAATTAGTCTTGCTTTAATTTTTCCATGATTTTGCCTCAACATACCGGTCAACTCAATGGCTGACACATATACATACACTATATTACCAAAAGTATTTGCACGCCTGCCTTTACACGCACATGAACTGTAATGGCATCCCAGTCTTAGTCCATAGGGTTCAATATTAAGTTGGCCCACCCTTGTGCAGCTATAACAGTTTCAGCTCTTCTGGAAAGGCTGTCCATAAGGTTTAGGTTTGAGTCTATGCAAATGTTTGACCATTCTTCCAGAAGCGCATTTGCGACATCAGGCACTGATTTGGATGAGAAGGCCTGGCTCACAATCTCCGCTCTAACTCATCCCAAAGGTGTTCTTTTGGGTTGAGTTCAGAACTCTGTGCAGACCAGTCAAGTTCCTTCGTCCCAAACTCGCTCATCCATGTCTTTTTGGACCTTGCTTTGTACACTGATGCACAGTCATGTTGGAACAGGAAGGGGCTATCCCCAAACTGTCTTGACAACGTTGGGAACATGAAATTGTCTAATGTCTTGGTATGCTGATGCCTTAAGTGTTCTCTTCACTGGAAATAAGGGGCCAAGCCCAACCCCTGAAAAACAACCCCACACCATAATCCCCCCCTAAACCAAATGATTTGGACCAGTCCACAAAGCAAGGTCCATAAAGACATAATTGAGTGAGTTTGGGGTGGAGGAACTTGATTGACCTGCACAGAGTCCTGACCTCAACCCAATAGAACACTTTTGGGATAAATTAGAGAGGAGACTGTGAGCCAAGCCTTCTCGTCCAACATCCATGCCTGACCTCACAAATGTGCTTCCGGAAGAATTATCATACATTTCCATATACACACTCCTAGACCTTGTAGACAGCCTTCCAGGAAGAGTTGAAGCTGTTATAGCTGCTTTACGGACTAAGACTGGGATGCCATTAAAGTTCATGTTCACTTAAAGGCAGGTGTCCCAATATTTTTGGTAATATAGTGTATGTATGTGTGTATATGCACTGTAGACTTAGCTAATATTTTGTTCTTTGCAGTATGTTGTATATACTTGTTCACTTAGGCTTTATGTCTCCAATGTACATTTAGAGGGGGGATATAATATGACTACATACTTAGTTAAGCTCATCGCTCATGACCCCTAAATGCTCTTGACTTTGGTGTACCATTTAGATTTTATACCATGGCCAAATCGAGGGGGGTTCTGGGGTTGGCTGTGCCCCCATCTCAGTTGCTCCCTCCCCAAAGCCCCCTGATCACCTTCCACCCTGATGCTCTGCCCAGCCGCTGAGCTCCTTTCCCATTCCAGCACTGTACACAGCTCCTCCTCCCCACACTACACAAAGCTGAAATCACATTCTTTTACTTATAACCACAATCTTCACAGGGTGTTTCTGGCTATTGCAGCAACACTGCCATTCCGACCAGGGAATTTTACAGATCAGAATGGCAACATAGCAGACAGATATGCCCTGTAAAGATCATGACTGTAAGTAAAAGAATGTGATTTCACCTTTGTGTAGTGTGGGGAGGAGGAGCTGTGTACAGTGCTGAGATGGGAAAGAAGCTCAGCCAAGTGCTGTGCCAGGGGTGATCACTGTCCTCTGATTCTCCAGCTGTAACTCCTGTCCTCTGACCCTCCAGCTGTGATCCCAGTTTTCTCACTCTTCAGCGGTAATCCCTGTCCTCTGCCTCTCCAATGGTGATCCTTGTTCTCTCCCTCTCTAGTGGTGATCCCTGTCCTCTGTCTTGCCAGTGGTGACTCCTGTTCTCTGTCCTGCAAGCGGTGATCCCTGTCCTTTGCCTCTTCAAAGGCGATCCCTGTCCTCTGCCTCTCCAGCAGTGATCCCTGTCTCTGCCTCTCCTGCAGTGATCCCTGTCCTCTGCCTCTCCCATGGTGACCCCTATCCTTCTGTCTTGCCATTGGTGTCCCCTGTCCTCTGTCCTGCCAATGGTGATCCCTGGCCTGTGCTTCTCCAGCAGTGATCCCTGTCCTGTGCTTCTCCAGCAGTGATCTCTGTCATCTGCCACTCCAGCAGTGACCCCCTGTCCTCTGCCCTGCCAGCCATGACCCCTGTACACTGCCCTAAAAACCAATAGCCTCTGCACACTGCCCTAGAAACTGCTGATCCTATCATCTGCCCTACTAACGCCATCAAGCCCTATTGACCTCCCATCCTTTATCCCCCTGACTTTTTCTTACTGCACTCCCACATCAAACAGGCTAAATCTGGCCCCGTTGTATCCTTGCCAATTCAGCAGTGATACCAAAGTTTTATACCCATTGTTGTCTGGACTTTCTTCAGCAAATAATTAATAATAGTAATAGTAATTGTTTTCAGTTCCAGAAAAATTAAGCTATTGCAGAGACCTTCCATGACTTCTATTCCAGGTCATACAATCACTCTCCGTGGATCAGTCACTCTCAGCAGACAATGTGAACAACCAAAATCCTTGACTATCTCTCTGAAACTGACATGCCACAACTTTTTCTAGAAACATGAACAGTGCTAGATACACCCATTTCCCTGATGATTTCTTACAGGCCCTGAAACACTTGCAAACAGGAAAGGCCCCAAGAACATAGGGCTTTAATCTTAGTTGTTATAAATGTCTAGCTCCCTTACTTACCCCTTACTTTGTATAGGCCTTCAATGCAGTTGGAATTGATGCTGTGTTTCCTCCAGAGATGTTAACAGCTCGTACTGTATTAGCTTAATTCCCAAAGATCGCACTCTCTCTTTAGTGTTCAAAACACCACAAAATATCCTCATCGAGGCTGGGTCCACACATATGCGAATTGGAAGCGGGTTTCTCCGCATCCAATTCACATGAAAAGCAAGTGTGACTGGTTCTCAATGGAGCAGTTTCACACATGTCCAGAGTGGCCATGGTCCGGATTGAAAAAGGCTCCAGTACGTGTTTGGATCCAGTTCAGGTGCGAATTCAGGCAAAAATTCGGACCTGAATCGCACTTGAACTGATGAACAGACACGGACCCCAGGCACAAACAGCTTCACATGTGTGAACCCAGCCTGAATGTAAACTCAAAAATATTTACCAAGATAGCAAACAGGATTCACAATTCTGAATATTGCCAATCCCAATGAAGTCGGCTTTATTCCCACCAGGGAAGGTCAGGACAATGTAATCAGGACCTTGGATGTCCTACAGCTAGCCCTGTCATAGTGACTCCCCATTCTACGTCTCTTCAATGATGCAGAGAAAGCTTTTGACAGGGTGGATGGGATGATCATGGTCTTGACTTTCCAACATATAGGCTTAGGTTCTTGAGTGATGGCCTGGAGTAGGGCTATATACTCCACTCTGTCAACACTTATCAAGGTGAATGAGGTATTTTCCGCCTCCTTCACAAGGGTTCCCACTCTCCCTACTTATTTTTATGTTGACATTGAAACCATTCCTATGTAGTGTGAGGGCTAACCCAAACATTTTAGATGTATCAGGGATTAACCATAAAACACAAAAAGTGGTGACCTATGCAGCCAACATTTCTTCTCTCAAAAACTTACTGGCAGAATTCCCTCTATGGTTTCCTTGCAAACCCTCAAATCAGCTATTAAATATCTAAGGGCCCTTAATATTTCCTCCCCTGAACAGACCGTGCACTGCTTGCTGGAAAAATTTGCATTCAAGTGGTAAGATTCAACCTTTAAACACTAGGGGTCCCACATTCCTCGAGACCCAAATGTTTGCAGTTCATTTTCCTCATGTCTTAAGTCGAATTGGGAAGTTTCTAATAAGAAGGAAGTACCTCCACAAGCTGAGGTGTGCATTGCTATCATCCCTTTAATTCATCATCGCAATACCCCTTACTTTGTTCTGGGATTTTTAAGGCAATTTAAACCAATCATTTCTTTAAAAATATTATTTATTTTGAAAAAATTATTTCAACATGGATATAGAAAATACACATGACATAAAAACAAGATCCATTCATAATTCTCTTTACAATGAAGAGTATGACCATTTGTGCATTATATAAAGATATCACCCAGCCTGGATGGTCCTATGGCTTGTTAGGATGACCATTCATTGGGGCAGGGTTGATTCCTACGCGTTTCAGAATAACTGTAAAAAATTCCTTCTTCAGGGAACAGACATCGCCATCTCTGTAGAGATAGATAATGTACAGACTAATACCTTTTATGTAAATATTTGAAAATAGCTGATATACAATACATAATCTGTTGCACTTACATTGCAGCACAATATTAGTTTCTCGAATGGTCCTATTTCCTGGGGATCACACACTCCGCTAAAGATCCATTTCCCCTTAGTGTCAGGATGGAAGGCAGAAATTACCAACAGCCGGTGCTTAAAAATATCCCCAAGGATTTCTAAATAAATACAAAGGAAGAACAGTTTTCAAAAGAAGCTTTCCCAAAGCGGAGCAAAAATAAGCTCCAATTAGGTTTTGCAGAGCTGACTTACTGTTCCATGTGAGTATTGAAAAGAGGGGGTCCGATATTCGGTCACAGAGCGGGGTCAAGGAGAGAAAGCTGCCGCCCCCAGGTGGGATTCCCAACGGAGAAAAGAGCTCTCCCCTTCAGATGGCCCGCTCGCCTCAGTCCGATCTCAGAGGAAGTACTTTCCTTCAGCCCAAAGCTACATTGGCTGAATTGAAAATGGCGCCGGCTACCATCCCCGGCGTCTTTTAAGGACCGCACACGTGCCGGCGCATCACAGGAAATGCGTCATCGCGTATTATGCCATATCCGTCTTCCCGAACTTACGTTCAGGGAGGGGATAGACTATGGGTCCTAGACTATAACCGACAGCGCAGGATAAGACAGCACCACCTAGTGGAGAGAAACAATTATACCCCTCCATCATGAGCTGTCAAGAAAGCCCCAGGGCGGCACAAGGCCATACCACAAGGGCCCTTCCTGCGCTGGACACAAGGGAGACCAAAACTGCAAGAGATAAGTGTGACACCAGGAACCGACCATCGGAAATCCAATTTGTGCTTTACAATAATTCTCTTATTCTATTTCATAAATCAACAATTTACAGCAAAAAAGATATATTATCTAGCCAAAGACCATAAGTCATCTACATATTACAATATTTCCTAAATCATCTTGGAAAATTCTCCAGGTAAGGAGTAGTGTCGGTTATAGTCTAGGACCCATAGTATATCCCCTCCCCGAATGTAAGTTCGGGAAGACGGATATGACATGATACGCGATGACGCATTTCCTGTGATGCACCGGCACGTGCGCGGTCCTTAAAAGACGCCGGGGATGGTAGCCGGCGCCATTTTCAATTCAGCCAATGTAGCTTTGGGCTGAAGGAAAGTACTTCCTCTGAGATCGGACTGAGGCGAGCGGGCCATCTGAAGAGGAGAGCTCCTTTCTCCGTTGGGAATCTGACCTGGGGGCGGCCGCTTTCTCTCCTTAACCCCGCTCTGTGACCGAATATCGGACCCCCTCTTTTCGTACAATACTCACATGGAACAGTAAGTCAGCTCTGCAAAACCTAATTGGAGCTTATTTTTGCTCCGCTTTGGGAAAGCTTCTTTTGAAAACTGTTCTTCCTTTGTATTTATTTAGAAATCCTTGGGGATATTTTTAAGCACCGGCTGTTGGTAATTTCTGCCTTCCATCCTGACACTAAGGGGAAATGGACCTTTAGCGGAGTGTGTGATCCCCAGGAAATAGGACCATTCGAGAAACTAATATTGTGCTGCGATGTAAGTGCAACAGATTATGTATTGTATATCAGCTATTTTCAAATATTTACATAGAAGGTATTAGTCTGTACATTATCTATCTCTACAGAGATGGCGATATCTGTTCCCTGAAGAAGGAATTTTTTACAGTTATTCTGAAACGCGTAGGAATCAACCCTGCCCCAATGAATGGTCATCCTAACAAGCCATAGGACCATCCAGGCTGGGTGATATCACCATTATATAATGCACAAATGGTCATACTCTTCATTGTAAATAGAATTATGAATGGATCTTGTTTTTATGTCATGTGTATTTTCTATATCCATGTTGAAATAATTTTTTCAAAATAAATAATATTTTTAAAGAAATGATTGGTTTAAATTGCCTTAAAAATCCCAGAACAAAGTAAGGGGTATTGCGATGATGAATTGGGAAGTTTCTTACTCAATGGCAACATCTCAAGGTCTCTTGGTTTGCAGAAATGATATGCTAAAGATGTCTCTATTACCCAGACTAATCTACTTACAAACTCTTATACATGCCTCTTTTTTCAGAGCAACCCACCATGCATTTGACCAATTTGCTCAAAAGCCCCTTCAGTTGCTACTCTTAGACATTGGAAGGAGCAGGGAAAAAAGCCATGGCAGACATTTCACTATACTATGAGTCATGTCACCTCACGAGAGTAATCAATTGGTGCCGCCACAGCAGCACTAAACAATGGGTTGACTTAGAGCAATCTTGTTCTCTAATAATCTCTTCAAGCCCCTCGCCTCTTTTCCCAATACTGGGCAGCCCATCCTCTAACCCAGACTGGATGACCACTGGTTTAGGGAGTTCATACAACAAGATACCTTTAGGAAAAGCTCCTGCATTACTTCATCACACTGGCCCACATTGGAACAATAAGTGATGGGCAACCATTTTAGCCATTTGGGATTTTGGTGGTTATCACAATGATCACATTTTCTTTCAACCCGGACTGGATGACCCCTGGTTTAGGGAGTTCATACAACAAGAAACCTTTAGAGCCAGCTCCATCATTACTTCATCACACTAACCCACATTGGAACAGTTAATGAAGGACAACCGTTTAAGCCATTTGGAATTTTGGCAGTTATTACAATTATCGCATTTCCTTCAGTCGCTGCCCCCAGCTACTACTTTCTCCAGACCCCTTACACAGTTTGAAAGGGAATGTAAACAGCAAAGTCCATTATGATACAATGTTTTCATAATGTATAATTTATTTAATGCTCCACCTCAAGACTCCGTACCCGCATACCTTTCTAAGTGGGAATTGGAACTTTGACTCCAGTTGACCCCATACAAAGGGATACAATTCTCCACTATACTCACAAAAATTCCCAGTGCTCAAGATATAATGTTCCCTACTATCCCTGACCTATGCTGGAGATGTTATACAGCCCCAGGCAAAATTTTATTTATTTTTGGTCATGCCAACCCTCCATGACGTCTGGACTAAAGTGTGAGATGTTGTGCCTACCATTTGACCCTGCCTTTTTCTTACAGCATCATAATGACCTCCCCAAGATCACCACATGGAGTACCAAGAGATTGGTACTCCATCACCTGATCAATGCTACTAGGAGTTGCATTCCAGCTTACTGGAAACAGCCTCAGGCACAATCTGTAGCTACTTGTGTGATCAATGTTAATGATCACAGACTCTAGGCAGTTCCATATGTGGTGTGTTCTTTAACTTCTTTGAGGTTCTCCCAAAATCTACATTTCATCAATATCTACATTACATAATTATATTAGCAAGTAATGTTCCACTTGTGCACATAGATGGCATGCATTTTAGGCAAGGGTTGCTGAATGAGGATGCCGCTGTTGCAATGAATTCAAGCACACATCCGCGCTCCTCCCTAATGTAAAATTTTGATTTTGTTCTTTGATGTAGGTTGTACAGTAGATTTGAAGTACCCTGCATCTAATGTTGTTTTTGAATTATCCAAACATTTTCACCATCTTTGACTTTTTTTTCCCTGTACCACCAATCACCATTATTCTCCCATCATATCACCTTTATCATTGTTTTACCCATGACCAAATTCTTCATTTAGTGCATAGCCAAGTCCTCTGTTATTTTCTCTTTTATTATAGATATTCCTAGTTCTCTCTTCTCTGTACACTCATTTCCCCATTAGCCCAATTCATCATTCAGCTAATTTCCTAGGCCCTCTTTTATTCATTTCATCATAGATATTTCCAGTTCTCTTCTCCAGCACTTTCTCAACCCCTCTGGCTCTGCACACTTCTTTTATTATTATTTGCTTTTATTCACATAGCCAGCTGCTATGTTGTAATTTACATCAATAACTCTGCCTGCCAGACTCCCTTCCATCTCTCATGCAACTGACATGGATCAGCCCCTATAGTCAATCATAGCAGTGCACACAGGCTTCCCCTGTTCTGTCAGTGTCCTCAGATCTTATACCCCATTTCCAGTGACAAATCTAGTGTTAAACTTGTAATGTAATGTGCATCACCAGCCCCCATTACTTAAACTCTGGCTCATACACCAACTGGCTGTTTTTAACTGTTTTTTTTGGCATAACTTGATCTCTTAACCACTTGCTTACTGGACACTTAAACCCCCCTCATGCCCAGACCAATTTTCAGCTTTCAGCGCTGTCACACTTTGACAATTGCGTGGTCATGCAACACTGCACCCAAATGAAATTTTTATCATTTTTTCCACAAATAGAGCTTTCTTTTGGTGGTATTTCATCACTGCTGGGTTTTTTATTTTTTGCTAAATGCCAAATGTTTGAAAAAATTGATGATGGGTGGCACTGATAAGTGGCAATGATAGTTGGCACTGATGGGTGGCACTGATGGGCACTGGAAGGCACTGGTAGGTGACATTTGTAGGCAGCACTGATAGGTGGTACTGATGATGAGGCACTGACAGGCACTGGTTGGCAACACTGATGGGCATTGATAGGTGGCATCGGTGGGCATTGATAGGTGGCACTGGTGGGCACTGATGGACACTGATAGGTGGCACTGATGTGCACCTGTAGGTGACACTTGCGGGCAGTGTTAGATGGCACTGGAAGGCACTGCATAGCAGCAGTGCTTCCCCATGTGCGGGAGAGATGTACCTGTGTACTCAGCCAGTGATCTGCTTTTTTTTCCCCCCCTCGCTGTCAGCGAGAGGGGAAAAAAAAGCAGAATACCAATCTTTTGTTTACATCACATGATCAGCTGTCATTGGTTGTCAGCTGATCATGTGGTAAGGGGCTGGGACCAGCCCCTTACACCGATCTGGGATCAGCCGAGTCTCCTTGACTCGGTGATCATAGAGAGCGTCGCACGTGTTCCGCGCAGGGGACGTGCAGGCACAGGAAGACCTCCATGGATGTCATCCCGGCAATTCAGGTCTGCACTGTAGCCGTCTTTCAGCTATAGCGTGGATGAAAAAGGTTAATTACCTTGGGTCTCATAAATTATGTTTATGAGTACACTGACTTTTTAAACACATTCTTTGCCTTCCTTTCAACAATGAGAGATTTGAGCTTTTTTTTCTGAGCCTGCGCTCACGTTTCAACAATTGACTTTTATAAGCACTGTTGTTTTTTTTTTACCTCAGTTTGTCATCTCATATTGATTTTTAAATTAGATATGGTCCACCTTATTACTTTTGGTTGTTTTGTTTTGTTGTATATGTTACTTCAGCTCTTTTATTCTTGCTTTACTGATGTGAATTGAGTTTACCATTCAATTCACAACTGGACTCTGACAGTCAAGTTAACATTCTCATTGGTTGGACTTCAACACAAATACAGAAAAGTTGAACTGCCCTAAGTTTGATTCAAGCAGCATTCAGCCAACTTCAAAGATTTTTGCATGCCGAATTTTAACCCCAGTGAAATTGTTAGGAGCTAAGTCTGTCAAAAGAAAATTGCCCATTTTTCAGGCTTATAGGCAAGGGGATATAAACAAATAGCATACGAGGGTGGGCACTACCCTGGGGAACATAAACCAATGCAATTTTTATTTTATTTAATTCTGCCAGGGTGATATTTTTAAATGCTTAGAGGTAAACGTTAAAAATGCCCAATTCCTTTAAATGCAATGCCTGTGGGGTCCCTAATCCTGCCTGTGAAGGAACATATCTCTGTGATATACATAACATGATGCTGCAGCACTGACATTTACAAAGAAAAATATATTTAAATTCAATAGTGCCTCCAAGGGCCTGTTTATTTTGGGGGGACCTTTAGAAGGGACTGTGTGCTGTTTCTTTTTTTTTAAAATAAGCTAGCAGTGAAATGTAATTAGCTGGTAATTTAAATTGTATCTGTGTTTTCTTTGTAAATGTCACTTTTGCTGTAGCACATCATTAGAGTTGAGCGAACACCTGGAAGTTCGGGTTCTGCTGGTCCGTCCGAACTTCGGGACAAAGTCCGGGTCCGGGTCCGGACGGAACCCGAACGATCGCACGGAAAATGTTTCTTTTGTGTCTATGTTAAATTTAATGGTCGATTAATGTAAAGTGACGATCGAATAAAATTTTTTTTTCTTTGTCGTGTGTCAGGGAAGATTTCCAGGGGGGTTTTATTTGTCCGGGAACCTCCGTGATAACTTAAATTTATATAAAAAGAAACATTTACAGTCACGACGTCGTAGTACAATACATATAGTGTCTCTATACAAGGAAGTGTCCGTCCTAATCCCTGGGGTGTCCGTAACGTAAATTTCCTTAACCCGTAAAAATTGCAAATGGAGATTCGTAAATTTTTATAGTGGGACCGTCTTAATTTATTTTATTTTTAACGTAACCAAATACAAGGGGTC
>BLSH010312592.1:158856-196531 GCA_018402905.1 Glandirana rugosa
ACCACTTGAGGTACGGGTTCTCCCAATTCCGTCACGACCCTTTATTACCTCCGGTGTGTTTTATAACTCCGAAACCGGGTTAAACCTGTAAAAGTGAATCCCCACATGAGTGAAAACAACGGTCGCCAAATCTGTAAACAAAAGTGAGTGCACCCCTCACAGTTTTGCAAATATTTTATTGTATCTTTTCATGTGACAGCACTGAAGAAATTACACTTTCCTACAATGTAAAGTAGTGAATGCACAGCTTGTATTACAGTTTAAATTTGCTGTTGTCTCAAAATAACTCAGCACACAGCCATTAATGTCTAAACCGCTGGCAACAAAAGTGAGTACACCCCTAAGTGAAAATGTCCAAATTGGGCCAAAGCCTCAATATTTTGTGTGGCCTCCATTATTTCCCAGCACTGCCTTAACCCTCTTGGGCATGGAGTTCACCAGAGCTTCACAGGTTGCCACTGGAGTCCTCTTCCATTCCTCAATGACGACATCACTGAGCTAGTGGATGTTAGAGACCTTGCACTCCTCCACCTTCCGTTTGAAGATGCTCAATAGGGTTTAGGTCTGGAGACATGCTTGGCCAGTCCTTCTCCAAGACATCTATCTGGAAGGTAGTGGTCGTCTTGGAGTTGAGTTTGGGGTTGTTATCGTGTTGGAATACTGCCCTGTGGCCCAGTCTTTGAAGGGAGAGGATCACGCTCTGCTTCAGTATGCTTCAGTATGTCGCAGTACATGTTGGAATTCATGGTTCCCTCAATGAACTGAAGCCCCCCAGTTCCGGCAGCACTCAAGCAGCCCCAGACCATGACACCCCCACCACCATGCTTGACTGTAGGCAAGACACATTTGTCTTTGTACTCCTCATCTGGTTGCTGCCACACATGCTTGACACCATCTGAACCAAATAAGTTTATCTTGGTCTCATCAGACCACAGGGGATGGTTCTAGTAATCCATGTCCTTAGTCTGCTGGTCTTCAGCACACTGTTTGCAGGCTTTCTTGTGCATCATCTTTAGAAGAGGCTTCCTTCTGGGACGACAGCCTTGCAGACCAATTTGATGCAGTGTGCAGCATATGGTCTGAGCACTGACAGGCTGACCCCCCCCCCACCCCTTCAATCTCTATAGCAATGCTGGGAGCACTCATATGTCTATTTCCCAAAGACAAACTCTGGATACGACGTTGAGCATGTGTACTCAACTTTTTTTGGTCGTCCATCGAGAGGCCTGTTTTGAGTGGAAGCTGTCCTGTTAAACCTCTGTATAGTCTTGGCCACCATGCTGCAGCTCAGTTTCAGGGTCTTGGCAATCTTCTTATAGCCTAACCCATCTTTATGTAGAGCAACAATTCTTTTTTCAGATCCTCAGAGAGTTCTTTGCCATGAGGTGCCATGTTGAACTACCAGTGATCAGTATGAGAGAGTGAGAGCGATAACACCAATAATTTAACACATCTGCTCCCCATTCACACCTGAGACCTTGTAAGACTAACGAGTGACATGACATCGGGGAGAGAAAATGGCTAATTGGGCCCAATTTGGACATTTTCACTTAGGGTATACTCACTTTTGTTGCCAGCGGTTTAGACATTAATGGCTGTTTGTTGAGTTATTTTGAGGGGACAGCAAATTTACACTGTTATACAAGCTGTGCACTCACTACTTTACATTGTAGCAAAGTGTCATTTCTTCAGTGTTGTCACATGAAAAGATAGAATAAAATATTTACAAAAATGTGAGGGGTGTACTCACTTTTGTGAGATACTGTACATACCAGACCCCTTTAGTCTGGTATACATTTTATTTTATCCCATACAAAAAAAGTGTGAGGTCCACCTAAAAATCCATACCAGATCCTTAATCTGAGCCTGCAACCTGGCTCCACAGGAAAAGGGGCGGGGCAAGCATGCACCCCCCCTCCAAAACCATACCAGGCCACATGCCCCCTCAGCATGGGGGTTGCCTTAGCACCTTGTCCTTATGTTGTTGAGGATAAGACCTTCTTTCCCACAACCCTGCCTGGTGGTTGTGGGGGTCTGCAGGCAGGAGGCTTATTGGAATATGAATATGAATAATAAGAGGGGCCCTCAGATACCACCCCTTTCATGAAGGAATATGGAGTACATAGCAACTCTACTTAATCACAAAAAGTAACCTAGAAATAAAGGCACCAAAGCATCTGACAAATTCTTTATTAAATGAAAAGTCCCACATTGTAAATCCGTCATCAATCATGACCTGCCAACTTGCAGAAATAAAAACCCAGATGACTCTGCCCACATGACAGATCCCCTTAGGCTACATTCACACAGGGGTGACCCGACTGCAGTGTGACTTTGCTAGGCAATTTCAGTGTGGCTTCAGGTGACTTACAACGTGACTTCATGCCAGAAGACTTTGCCTGTGGCCAATCAAAGCAGGGAGGGAGGGGGTTGCCCTGGATAAATTATTCTCTTTTCACTGTAAAGTCACTTCTGTTTAGATGGGAGATCTGACTTGGAGGCGACTTCTATTCAATTCTATGGGCACAAGTCGGATAGAAGTTGGCTGGTAGTACAGGAAATGTTTCTGAAGTCACTCCAACTTCAGTAGTGTACATTAAGATGGCTCCCATTCATTTCAATGGGATTTCAAATGTCAAGCGACTTGGGGCAACTTGAGGTGACTCAAGTCGGAGCGCAAGTCGCCTCTGTGTAAATGGGCACTTGCATACAGTAGCTGTCATAAACTATTTGGAAGGGGCAGGGAGAGTGGTGGCGACAATGACCAAATATGGTCAATGGCCATGTTTTATGTTTGAATAGTGATGTCACTGCGATCCAACCCCCTTGTTTAAATAGTGGGGAATCCTGGTGATATCAGTAGTTCCTAGGGACGCAGTGGGTGCAAGCATCTTTTGTTTCCTTAAGAACTAGTGATGGCAGAAAGCTGTCATTATAGCAGTGGTAGAAATTGTGATTATATATACGATTTTAAGCTCACGACAAACAGGGGACTGAATGGGCAAAAGTTTGAGCGTTCACACAAATGCCAAAGTTCAATATGCTCCTGACAGAGGTTCTAATCCATCTGCTCTCTACCCAAATCAAAAAAACATTTTGGCTTTAATATACTGTACATTTTAAGGCTTCTAAGATTTGTGATGCTTTCTGTAATATTTTACTGACCATTATTTAAAAAATAAACCAGCATTTATTTGATATTATGTTTGCACATAATAGTTAAATAGAGTATGGTTATTGGTCAGTGCCAATAATAATAATGCCAATGAAGAACTTTCTTTAGCTTTGCTGTAACTTTTTTTCTTGTTCTTCGTCATATATAAAGATTGTGTATTCAGCCACAATGCTCAGCATATTATATTTCATGCACTACAGGTGGAGTTGGCCAAGCAGGAAAGGTGTGAATTTCTTCCTTTCCTTTCACCTCGCAAAGTCATCATAAAAGCTGGGAAAATAAGCGGTATAGAATTTATACGTACGGAACAAGATGAGGGTGGAAACTGGATTGAAGATGAAGATCAAGTTGTCCATTTAAAAGCAGACGTTATCATCAGTGCATTTGGATCTCTATTAAGTGATCCCACAGGTAAAATAATTACATATTCCATACTGATGAAGATGCAAGAACATATTTTGAACATATTACTGTGGGCTTGCTATATTTATGATGTGTTCAATGTATGGAGTAGCAAATAGAATTGAAGGAATTTGTTCAAATATTGACTAGAATATTGAATTCAGTAGAATTGCATTTTATAAGTGAGATTTCTGAGAATCTCATAAACTTCATGAAGTTTTAAATTAGGAAGGATAAAATCACTGAAAAATATACACTATAAATTTTAGAAATCTGACCTCTACAAATTGCCTCAGCACTGCATGAATCAGAGACAATTTATACCCACTAGTCTAAATTGTTCTTTACAGGAAGATTTTCTATAAAAGTAAGATCCTATATAAAAGCTTCTCTGACCGAGGGTACCCAAAGAGAGACCATGTAAGGTCATTTATTAAAGTAAAGGACAGAACCAGGTAATAATCTCTGTTGTCATCATGGAAAACAGATGAAGATGTGAAGATACGGTATTACTAATATGGACATACTCTCATCAATTGCAAATGGATTTTTAGAATCCTAAAAAGGTACTGGTCTGTCACTTTGGAGGAAAAGGATGTAAAGATTTTTTTTTTCCAAAAAACATGGAGTGAAATATAGGAGTGCTAAAGACCTAGCATTCATATACACCTTAAAAAGACAAACACAACAATAGAACAATGAGCATGGTTGCCTCAAAAATCATTGGGAGCCTTCTATTGCAGTCAATATAAAGCCTTTTCATAATAATGAAAAATAATGAAGTAGCCCAAAAAAAATGGTAAAATGATCCAAACTAGATCATTCTGAAACTACAGTTTGACAATGTAATGTACATAGCAAGCAGTTAATGTTCCTACTGTATGCAGGTAAAAGAATCAGACATTTAAGGAGGAGGATCCTAGAACATTTCAATGATGTCCTGATGAAAAGAGGAAAAACAGTAGCTAGACATGTGTGAGACAAACACAATTATAAACTTGAATGTTTAAAATTCTTGTGATACAAAATAAAAGTTTTGGTTTGAGAAAAAGGATTTAACTAAATCCTTGCTCTCTGTTGCTATTACCAGATACCTGTTGATCCAGATACAGTATGCAGTGTAATTTTCACTTCCTGTGAGCTGGACAAAAATTAAAACAATCTGATCTCTTTCATGCAAACAAATTTGTCCCTACCCCCTTGTAAAGGAGTTAAAGAGGGAAGGACATGCTTGAAGTCCAGCCTGGATGGCAACCATGGCTCCTTCAATAGATATAGTGAAGAATAGAGTTTAGCCATCCAGGGAAAGGATTTTTTATTTACGGGCTTACTAGGTAAATATAAAGGAAAGAGGCATGAAAAAAATAACACATGCAGCAAACACATCCAGTATAAGAACTGGCAAGCTGCAATATGCTGTATATATTCTATAATAGAGTTAATATATTTTTTGAAAGATGGTCAAAAGTGCATGCTGACATGTCACAAATGTATTCTGGGGTTAGCAAAATGTTGAAATCTAACAACTATGCGTACATAATCTTTGTATAGTAAAGTTTGGTAAATAGAGTGTAAACCAATATCCATGCTGCTAAAAGTCTGTCCATTTTGTTCTACATTAAAGAGAAAAAGTACTGTCAGCTGGACAGTGTTTTGTTTACTGCTTATAATAAGGATATGATCCCTGTGATAAGATCAGGAGGCTTATGTGACTGTGTAGGGTCCTGTAGACTTCTTCTGAGGAGCTCCTTTTGTGCAATCATTTTTTTGAGTTGGAAAATATTGTTTCTGCAGTTCACATTTGTGCAAATGCTTGAGCATGTCATGATGTAAAGATTTTCCAAATGTCAAATCGTGCTATATATGTCAACATTTAAACAGGAAAAGTGTGTTCCTTGGGTCAAAATCACCAGTATAGAGTTTGACAAGAAATATAGTCACGTTAGATTAATGTTGTGCCCGTTCTCTAGCTCGCTTATGTTATTGGTAAATTGATATATCAATGACTAGCTGACTAACATAGGTCAATCAAACTTCATATAAAAAGCCACCAATCATTCTTCATCTATATTAGAATTTCTTTTCATCTGGATTTTCCAAAGAAATATTATGTTACTTTGGTTCATAAGATCAAAGGATATGATTGACATATAGTACAATAAAAATACTATTGTTTCATCATTTCTTTTCATCTGACTTCTAAAGGTAATTTAGATTATACAAGTAATTTCAGACTCCTATACTGTACCTGTCTCTTGACCAGCCAATACTTTAAAAAAAAGAATAACATCTTTGTAATAAATTCATATTAAAGTTTTTTAAATTTCATTCTTCCCAGAATTTCAGTGCAATATTTTAGAGAATTTCAAATGGAATATGTTGTGCATTTTGATGAGACTTTCTACAGCAAAGTACCAAATTTGTTAAGGAAACCTTTATATATGTTGTGTATAGTCTTATATGATGAGCGTAATCTTAATTAATTTGTCATCTGGTATTAGTGCTCAGAGTGTGCCGTATCTCACGTGATGAGTGTCAGAGCAGACATACATAAGCGTCAAAAAGGGTGTTGGTTGCACGTTTCTGATGCCAAATTTCCCACTAGCACAGGAACTCAGCAAATTAATAGCTTTGTACCTTTGTACTGCATTAACTGAATGGGGCTGCATCATTTGTAATTATTAATTAAATTCATTCTCTGCATTAAGTTAAAAAAACCTTTCAAAAATTGCTCCCCCCAGCCCTCCCTTAAACACTTACCTGAGCCCAATCTTGATGATGTCTTCAGCAGCTCTTACCCCCTCTCTCTCTTCTCACAAGATTCGGCAGCAGTGGAGGCCATTGGCTCTTGCTGCTGTCAGTCAAATCCTGTGAGGAGGAAGTGAGGGTGGGGTGGGGCTAAGCCAGGTTGTGTGTGTGTCTACAGCCTGCATGGGTGTCCTCAAAGAAAGCAGCTTGCTATCTGGGCACTCAAAAAAGAAGAGGAGGAAAAATTGGCAGTGGGGAATTTCCAGAAGTGGGGGTTCAGGGCCGCTCTGTGAAAAAGAAAAGCAGGTATAACATGTTTGTTCTTTTCAAAAATAAAAAATAAACTTTACAATCACCTGAAGATCTAAAACTGATCAGTAAAATTGCATAAAAGTTTTAATGTGCTTGTGTAGTTGCAACAGTTGCTTTTAATCTTTTTAAATGTGCAGCTTTTTATTAAAAGTTGTTCTCCTGCATTTTCCCTTTGTCACATGCGCCTCCACCTTTTTCACTATCAGGAAGTGAAGCAATAAATGTGCGTGCAACACTAGAGCAAATGCATTGAGACAAGGAAAGACTAAAGGAAAGAAGCAAACAAGCGTAATAACAGTATTTGATTAACCACTTGCCGACCAGCCGCCACCGTCTTACGGTGGCAGGTCGGCTCTCTTGCGCGAATCGCCATAGCTGTACGCTCAATGTCCACCGGCAACCCACGATTGCTTTCTACAGAGGCAGAATGGGGATCTGCCTATGTAAACAAGGTGAATCCATGTTCTGTAAGAGGACGTGACACTGATCTACTGTTCGCAGTGATCGGGAACAGTTAAATCTGTCATGTCTCTGCCAGCCCAGCTCCCACACAGTTAGAACACACTGAGGGAACACACTTAACCCCTTGATCTCCCCCTAGAGTTTAAACCCCTTCCCTGCCAGTGACATTTATGCAGTAATCAGTGGCTATTTATAGCTCTGATCGCTGTATAAATGTCATTGGTCCCAAAAAAGTGTCAAAAGTGTCCGATATGTCAGCCACAATGTCGCAGTCCCAATAAAAATCGCAGAGCGCCACCATTATTAGAAAAAAAAATGCCATAAATCTATTCCCATAGTCTGTAGATGTGATAACTTTTGCACAACCCAATCAATATATACCTATTGTGATTCTTTTTTTTTCTTTTTAACAAAAATATGTAGAAGAATAGATCTCGGCCTAAACTGATGAATAAATTTGTTTTATTATATATATATATATTTTTTTATTTTTTTGGATATGTATAATAGCAAAAAGTAAAACAAAATAATTTTTTTCAAAATTGTCGCTCTTTGTTTATAGCGCACAAAAAATGAAAAACGCAGAGGTGATCAAATATCACCAAAAGAAAGCTCTATTTGTGGGGAAGAAAAGGACATCAATTTTGTTTGGGTACAGCTTCGCATGACCGCGCAATTTGCTGTTAAAGCGACACAGTGCCGTATCTCAAAAAGTGCTCTGATCATTAAGGGGGAAAATGCTTCCCGGGGCTGAAGTGGTTAAAAAAAAAAAGTTTATGGCAAACAGTGCTTTAACAAACTAAGTGTTATCTTGAGTTTAGGTCTATTTTAATGATACATCACTTATTTATTTTAAGTACCCAAATAACTATAAACATTGCTATATTCTTCTACATATTTGTGGTAAAAAAAAAAAACGCAATTGATTTATGGTGTTTTTACTTTTTTTTTAGTAATGGCAGTGATCTGCGCTTTTTATCGGGACTGCAATATTGCGGAGGACAGATCAGACATTTTTGACACTTTTTTGGGACTAATGACATCTATACAGCGATCAGATCTAAAAATAGCCATTGATTACCGTATAAATGTCACTGGCAGGGAAGGTGTTAACCTGTTGGGGGTGATCTAGGGGTTAACTGTGTTCCCTCACTGTGTTCTAACTGTATGGGGGCTGGGCTGGCAGGGGCATGACAGATCTAACTGATCCCAATCACAGGGATCAGTAGATCACTGTCACGCCGCCTGACAGAACGGGGAACTGCCGTGTTTACATCGGCAGTTCCCTGTTCTTCCTCTGTATTTTGGTGATCGTGGGTCGCCAGCGGACATCGAGTCCACCCGACCAGTGGCCACACTCAGGGAGCGCCTGCCCGCTACTCCCGCCTGTGTGAATCGCTGTTTATAAATGGTGATTTGCGCTATGCTGCCACATTGCAGCAGTAAAAAGATGCAAGGTGGCCGACAAGTGGTTAAAAGAGAACAGATCTATTTAAAGGTGTGCTCACCCCAAAAACACAGGCAGAAAGGAAATAACTTTTTACCAGTATTGTCTGTGCTCCCTGCAGGTAATCTTTCCTCATTACTGACAAACCATGCCTTGTTCTGTTCTGTATCTCTGTGCAGATGTGGCCATCTTGGTAAAGGCAGGGCTTGTTTTCTCGTGTCAGAGTCTACAGCAAGGAGCACCATGAGCAGCACAGTAGTAACAGTAGCAACATCACCAAATCTCCCGAGACTAGCAGTCAGAGGCAGCAGTACCTTGGATTTCACACTGCAGATAGCTAGTGTGACATTATGAAAGGCGAGGTGATCGATGGACATTATGTTTCACCTTGCATGCGTTCATTTTCAGTGAACTAAGACAAAATCTGGTCCAGGTGTTACCAGCCACCTTAGCAGGATTGGTTCTGTACCAGATTTTGTGGTACACTTGTATCCACTAACAGGTGGTATAAATAAGCAGGAGTAGAGCAAAGATTTTCTCTGGCCTGGAATTCAGGAGCCATCAAGCCTGAGAGAGCTGATGAACTGAAGTTTGCTTTATGACTGAAACAAAAGGTTTGCGTTGTCTTTGTTTTATGGATGACTGGGAGATGCCCTTCACTGCTCTGTTAGGAAAACTGGAAATGTTTAGTGAGAGCCTGGATGGCAAGGATCTATTTTCTGTTTTGTTTGTTTGATTTTCATGCAACCTTTTAAAATAAGACTGGCTACATGTCACCTTTTTTTTTTAGAAAACCTGCCGTTTGTACTACCTTTTTCCCAGTGAAGGTGATCCCCATTGAGTTAACCCCCCACACATGGTGGATTTTCAGCGGGCATCTTCCTAAACAAGTGAAAAAATAGAGGATGTGTTAAGAGCCCAACTGCAGGCCAATGCAACCCAGCAGGAGAACAATACCCAGCAGCAAGAAACCAATCGCCAGGTCACACAGGCTATTGCAGCATAGCAGGAGGTGAATTGCCAGGCCATTTCAGCCCAGCAGGAGGTGAATCGCCAGTTTTTGGAGGCTCTGGTGGAGTTAAATAAGGGGTCCGCAGGTCCTTTGCCGGTGGAACAGAAAATGGTGCTTGCCAGCTATTACCTGTAGAGGATGACACCTGCAGATGATGTGGAGGCTTACCTAGCAACTTTTGAAAGAGTCGCTGTTTGAGAAGGATGGCAAAAAGAGCTAGTGCCCTTCCTGACAGGAGAACCCCAAAAGGCCTATTATGACCTGGAACCAGATGCTGCCCAGGATTATGAGACAGTGAAAGCTGAGACGCTTGCACGCATGGTTGTCACCATTGCAGTCCAGGCTCAATGTGTGCATCGATGTGTCATACAGTGCTGACAAGCCACCCCACTCCCAAATGTTTGACTTAATACACCTCACCAAGAAATGGCTGCAGCCAGAGACTTTGCCAGTCCCTAAGATTGTGGAGCATGTGGTCATGCACCATTATTTACGTTCACTCCCTGCCACTTTGAGGAAGTGGGTCAGCCATGGGGACCCAAAGACTGCAAACTAGCTGGTGGACCTGGTGGAGAGATATACTGCTGTCGAGGACTTGTTGAACCAATCCATGCCCCACTCCAATGCCTCTAGGGGTGAAAAATCGTTTGGAGGATTTGGCAAGACTGTTCCGGGGTTCAAGGGGGCGGGGAAAAATTACAAGACTGTTGCCACAGATAACGAGACTATGGACTCAGGACCTGGAGACTGGCCAAATATGTCAGGAAGGTCTCTGATGCTGTTTAGAGGACTGGGTACAGAACACATAAAGTGTTATCGCTGTCATGCGTTAGGTCATATTGCTCCTAACTGTTCCCTAAAGGATGAACCAATGCAATGTGATACAATTGTGATACAATGCTTACTTGAAAAAACACATGTCTCTTTTTGCACAGATAGCATGTAGTGCATCATGTCAGGAATGCATTGAAAAACAAATTTGTGTGATTTCAGTGGATGGAAAGCCCATCACTGCTCTGCTAGATTCTGGTAGTGTTTTGACATTAGTCAAAGGTGATTTTGTAAATCCTGCAACGTTACGCCCTAGCACTATTGGGGTGATTTGTATACATGGTGACACACGTGACTACCATACTGCTGTGGTGGAGTTTGATACCCCTTGGGACACCATGACACATTCAGTGGGGGGTGGTACCCTCACTACTTCATGAAGTCCTAGTGGGGAGAGATTTCCACACTTTCGGAGAGTATGGGAAAACAAAAGGAGTCGTGAGGACAGAGCTCCCTCTGCTGAGGAAACACTGGAACTCACTCCGGACACTTTTGATTGCAAAATTGAAAGGGAAACTGTTGGTATGTCCAACAGGGGCATAGGTCCTTTTCCTTTTTTAGTAATGGCCAGAGAGCAAAAGATGGTAAAGCAAGGGGAGGAGGAGGTAGAGCAATTAGTGACTCCTATCGCCAGATGGTATTAGATATGGCGCATACTCATATAATGGGTGGACATCTGGGTACAGTATAGAGAAAACTAAGGAGAGGATATGCCAGAGATTCTTTTGGCCTGGGTTACATGCAGATGTAAAAGAATATTGTGAGTTGTTCCCAGAGTGTCAATATTCGGCGCCATTGCCCCGTTTTCACAGTCCGCTGGTACCATTAACGATAATTGAAATTACTTTTGAAAGAATTGACATGATTCTGGTGGGACCTGTAGTAAAGTCTGCCTGGGGCCATCAGCACATACTGGTAATACTGGACTATGCCACACGGTAT
The DNA here is from genome assembly GCA_018402905.1 of Glandirana rugosa. Classification (NCBI taxonomy): domain Eukaryota; kingdom Metazoa; phylum Chordata; class Amphibia; order Anura; family Ranidae; genus Glandirana; species Glandirana rugosa. The sequence continues at coordinate 170,188 of BLSH010312592.1, forward strand.
CCTGAAGCCATTCCCCTGCGTTATACCTCAGCTAAGGCTACTGCCAAAGAGCTTATCCAGGTAATTAGTCGTGTGGGTATTCCAAAAAGGTTGTTAACAGATCAAGGCACACCATTTATGTCCAGAGTCACTAAAGAATTGTGTAAGTTGTACAAAATCTCCCATCCCCCTACCTCTGTCTGCCACCCCACAACTAATGGTCTTGTGGAGAGATTGGAAAACGCTCAAAAGCATGTTAAAAAAGGTGGTGGGCAAAGATGGGAGAAATTGGGATTTTTGCTGCCATACCTCATGTTGGCCATAGGAGAGGTACCTCAGGCATCTACAGGTTGTTCCCCTTTTGAACTACTGTATGGAATACATCCTAGGGGATTGCTAAATGTCGCAAAAGAAACGGAGGGAGAGACCACGCCTGACAGAAGCGTCATTGAGCATATCTCACTGATGCAAGATAGAATCGAGGCTATCATGCCACTTGTACTGGAACATATGGAGCAAGCCAAGGAGGCCCAGAGAAGGGTTTATAATCGGGGGGGGGGGTGCCAATACCCGGACCTTCAACTCAGGGGATAGAGTGCTGGTACTACTCCCCACATTTGAAAGTAAATTTCAAGCAAAGTGGCAGGGTCCCTTTGAAATTATGGAAAGAGTAGGGAAAGTAAACTACAAAGTTTACCAGCCAGGGAAAAGGAAACCAGAGCAAATATATCATGTTAATCTCTTGAAGCCTTGGAAGGACAAAGAGACTTTACTGGCAGTGTCAACTCCCCAAAATGACATGGCCACCGTGACACCTGAGGTACACATACAGTTAGGTCCATAAATATTGGGACATGGACACAATTCTAATCTTTTTGGCTCTATAGACCACCACAATGGATTTGAAATGAAACAAACAAGATGTGCTTTAACTGCAGACTTTCAGCTTTAATTTGAGGGCATTTACATCCAAAGCAGGTGAACGGTGTAGGAATTACAACAGTTTGTATATGTGCCTCCCACTTTTTAAGGGACCAAAAGTAATGGGACTGGAATTGGCTGCTCAGCTGTTCAATGGCCAGGTGTGTGTTATTCCCTCATTATCCCATTTACAAGGAGCAGATAAAAGGTCCAGAGTTAATTTCAAGTGTGCTATTTGCATTTGGAATCTGTTGCTGTCAACTCTCAATATGAGATCCAAAGAGCTGTCACTATCAGTGAAGCAAGCCATCATTAGGCTGAAAAAACAAAACAAACCCATCAGAAAGATAGCAAAAACATTAGGTATGGCCAAATCAACTGTTTGGAACATCCTTAAAAAGATAGAACGCACCAGTGAGCTCAGCAACACCAAAAGACCAGGAAGACCACGGAAAACAACTGTGGTGGATGACCAAAGAATTATTTTCCTGGTGAAGAAAACACCCTTCACAACAGTTGGCCAGATCAAGAACACTCTCCGGGAGGTAGGTGTATGTGTGTCAAAGTCAACAATCAAGAGAAGACTTCCCCAGAGTGAATACAGAGGGTTCACCACAAGATGTAAACCATTGGTGAGCCTCAAAAACAGGAAGGCCAGATTAGAGTCTGCCAAACAACATCTAAAAAAGCCTACACAGTTCTGGAACAACATCCTATGGACAGATAAGACCAAGATCAACTTGTACCAGAGTGATGGCAAGAGAAGAGTATGGAGAAGGAAAGGAACTGCTCATGATCCAAAGCATACCACCTCATCAGTGAAGCATGGTGGTGGCAGTGTCATGGCGTGGGCATGTATGGCTGCCAATGGAACTGGTTCTCTTGTATTAATTGATGATGCTGACAAAAGCAGCAGGATGAATTCCGAAGTGTTTCGGGCAATATTATCTGCTCATATTCAGCCAAATGCTGCAGAACTCATTGGATGGCGCTTCACAGTGCAGATGGACAATGACCCGAAGCATACTGCGAAAGCAACCAAAGAGTTTTTTAAGGGAAAGAAGTGGAATGTTATGCAATAGCCAAGTCAATCACCTGACCTGAATCCAATTGAGCATGCATTTCACTTGCTGAAGACAAAGCTGAAGGGAAAATGCCCCAAGAACAAGCAGGAACTAAAGACAGTTGCAGTAGAGGCTTGGCAGAGCATCCCCAAGGATGAAACCCCGCGTCTGGTGATGTCTATGCATTCCAGACTTCAGGTTGTAATTGACTGCAAAGGATTTGCAACCAAGTATTAAAAAGTGAAAGTTTGATTTATGATTGTTAATCTGTCCCATTACTTTTGGTCAATTAAAAAGTGTGAGGCACATATACAAACTGTTGCAATTCCTACACCGTTCGCCTGATTTGGATATAAATACCCTTAAATTCAAGCTGAAAGTCTGCAGTTAAAGCACATCTTGTTTGTTTCATTTCAAATCCATTGTGGTGGTATATAGAGCCAAAAAGATTAGAATTATGTTGATGTCCCAATATTTATGGACCTGACTGTAACTGAAATCTTGTCAGTGGCCCAACAAAAGGATGTTAAAGAGTTTGTGAGTAAGAATAGAGACATTTTCTCTCAACTTACCTGACTGACCACAGTTATACAGCATGACATCATTACGGAACCAGGTGTCTGCGTAAATGTAAAGCCCTATAGAATACCCGAGGCTAGGTGTGAAGAAGTTGTAAGTGAAATAAAGAACATGTTAGAGTTGAACGTGATAGAGGAGTCCCACAGAGACTGGTCAAGTCCCATAGTGTTGGTCCCAAAGTCAGGTGACACTATACGATTTTGTAATGATTGTTGAATAGCTTGTTCAAATTCGATGCGTACCCAATGCCTCGGGTCTACGAGCTTGTTGACAGATTGGGAAGTGCCAGGTACATAAATACGTTAGACCTGACTAAAGGTTATTGGCAGATACCCCTAACAGAGTCTGCAAAAGAGAAAACTGTCTTTTCTACTCCTGACTCCTGAGGGGTCATTCCAATATAAGTGGATGCCTTTTGGTTTGCATGGTGCTCCTGCCTCATTCCAGAGAATCATGGACAAGACATTGAGACCACATCCCCAATACGCAGCCACCTAATTGGACGATGTAGTCATCCACAGCCCAGATTGGGAATCTCTTTTGCCCCGGGTGCAACCAGTAGTAGATTCCCTTAGGAAAACAGGACTCACTGCCAACCCCAAAAAGTGTACCATAGGCTTGGAGGAGGCCAAATACCTTGGCTACATTATCGATCAAGGGCTGACTAAGCCTCAGATCAATTAGATTGAGGTTGTTCAAAAATGGCCGCAAGCTATAAATAAAAAGCAAGTTTGTGCATTTCTTGGGATCACAGGGTACTACAAGTGTTTTATACCCAATTTTGCCACCATTGCAGCCCCACTGACAGACCTGATGAAGGGTAGAGGGTCGGTCATGATTGAGTGGAATCCTGAGGCAGAAAAGGCATTTCAAATGTTGAAGCATGCCCTCTGTGCACAACCGGTGCTCGTGACCCCAGATTTCACAAAGGAGTTTGTCGTACAGACAGACACCTCTGATGTGGGACTGGGTTCGGTACTGTCCCAAATCAAAGGTGGTGAGGAGCACCCGGTTGTCTACCTGAGCAGGAAGCTTAACAGACACTAGATCGAAAAACTATACCAATGTTGAAACGGAATGTTTAGCTATTAAATGGGCCTTAGATGCCCTGAAATATTACCTGTTGGGAAGACTAGTCACTAACCATGCCTCTCTGAAATGGATGTGTGATAGCAAGGAGAACAACAGTCGTGTGACAAGGTGGTTCCTTGCACTGCAAGCATTCAAGTTCACAGTGGAACAGCGAGCTGGGAAACTCCAGAATAATGCAGATGCCCTATCTCATGTCCATTGTCTGGTTGGGACAGTTGCTCAGCCGCAGGGGCTTAAGCAGAGGGGGGGGGGGATTTGTGACATTATGTAAGGCGTGGTGATCGATGGACGTTATGTTTCACCTTGCATGTGTTCATTTTCAGTGAACGAAGGCAAAATCCGGTCCAGGCGTTACCAGCCACCTTAGCACGGTTGGTTCTGGACCAGATTTTGTGGTACACTTATGTCCACCAACAGGTGGTATAAATAAGCAGGAGTAGATCAAAAATTTGTTCTGGCCTTGGACTTAGGAGCCATCAAGCCTGAGAGAGCTGATGAACTGAAGTTTGCGTTATGACTTAAACAAAATGTTTTCATTGTCTTTGTTTTATGGGTGACTGGGAGAAGCCCTTCAACGTTCTGTTAGGAAAACTGGAAATGTTTAGTAAGAGCCTGGATGGCAAGGACTTATTTTCTGTTTTGTGTGTTTGAGTTTCATGCAACCTTTTAAAATAAAACTGGCTACAAATCAGCTTTTCAGAAAATCTGCCGTTTGGACTACTTTTTTTCCCAGGAAAGGTGATCCCCATTGAGCTAACCCCCCACACTAGCTATTAGGGTTTTTGCACAGAGATGGCTAGGCACATTTACATAACAGGGCATGCAATGCTTCTTTCAGGAGAAATTCAAGAAAAACGGTAAATGTTTTAGGTTGCTGCTTAGGAACAAATCACATTTATAAATGTTCCCTATAACGTAACAAATCTTTACTTTTTAAGTTACATTTCACTTTAACTGTTTTTACTCTCTGTATGCTTGTTCTGAGACTAAGAATATTTTTTAAGCTATTGAAACCAAAGACAGCCAGATACCTAGCATTTTCTGGAACAGGTCAGTGATAACAGTAAGTTTTCTTAAGGTCAGAGATGCATGAACAACTGAAAGTCTTACATGAACGAAATGCACCTAGTTCTTGAAAACATATTTTTAATCAAGGAAATTTATACAGTAGTTTTGACCATTATATGAACTTGGACAGTGATAATGGCATTGTCTTCTGAAGCTTACTATTTTAATACAAAACCATGTCTGAATGTGGAGCATTCAGTGTAAAATGTAAGTGTTGTTAGCTTAGAGGCAACCAAAAATAACACTAAGCCTCATACTATGTCACATCCCCGAGCACAACAAATTTATTGCACATAACTAATGCACTGTCACATACAAAGCATACGTTGTCACACTGGATACTAAGCTTCTTTCCCTGGTGTACTTGTGAAACTGATAAACTCTGAGCATTCTGCCAAGTTGGAATCTCTTGGGGAAAAAAAAAATCCCAGCATTGAGATAATATAAAGAAATTATCGTCCTTCCAGGCCACTGATGAATCATACGCAGAACCATATGGGCAATCTGGTATTACATCTGCCTTTAGCAGACTGACTCTGTACATAAACAGGTGTTCACTTTCCAGTCCTACAAATATGTGAAACCCATATATAGTGAGTTTTTAAAAATACAAAACAGCTATGTTAAACTGTTTTATTTAGGAATCATTTACAGTTAACTACAAGTGTAAAAAATATGTTGATTCAGAACATAGTTTTTAAAAAAATATATCTTGATAGAATTTCAAAAAAGGAGGTTTGATACTTGAAGCTTGTAATGGGTTTTGTGATATTTACTTATAAGGGCTCATACACATGAACTCTGTATATACATTTTCCTTTCTAGATCCTACATCAGTGTCCATATGGTTGATAGATAGGAGTTTGGGAAAAAAACACTGAAATGAACAAGAGTCAAAGGCAATAGAAGCTTCCGTCAACATCAGGGCTATGACTTTCTGTGACTGGGACCCATAGCAAAACCATTAGGGGGCCCCTGTCTTTCTAATCTCTTTATCAAAAGCAATGTAGGCATTGAAAAACAATGCTCATTGTTTTCATAGCATTTGCACAGTGGTTGCCAAATGTTAGAATTATTCAATTTAAATGTATTTGAAAATGTTATTGATATCTGTTCCAATCACTGTGTTGCAAGACTGCGGTGGACCCCTTGTGTTTCTTGGACCCAGAGAAGTCTTGTTGACTCTATGGCTATAATTACATCCTTGAGCAATACTTGCATTTTGTGTTTTGCTTAAGTCAACACCATACAAGAGGCATCCACTGTGATGGTGTTACTCTAATAAGTATAGTATCTAGTACACTTCTTTATATGTGCAACATTTAGTAAAGAAATATGCACCTTCTTTTTAAAAACCTATTAATTTGCAAGCAATGGTTAAGAGTATGCTAATTTCTTATAAAACCATTTTTTTTAACAGGAGAAGGTAATTAGTATCCTATAACTACCTTTGGCTTCAGGGAGTAAGGGCCTTGCTGGGTTTTTTTTTTTGCTTTTGTTTCTTGGTGGGTGCATTGACACTCTGTGATGCTGGAAGTAAAAATGTTGTCAATTGACAGAGTGAACCAGATGAAGCATAGTGCCTTCGCCATGTGAACCCTGGCTTGAAGCAAACTAGCTAGGAATGCTCATCTCTAGTTGTGACATAAAGAGCAAATCCATACAACAAGTGAAACAATTCAGTGAGTTACTAATGCTATTCAAGTGGACAACAAATATGCTCAGGTTACAACATTAATTTGATTTACTTTAATCTGACATTTCTTAATCTATTGCAAAACAAGCAAAGCATACACTTTTTAATAGAAGTGCATTTAGAGGACAGTAGAAACATACTCTCTGAAGCCTGTGCTAAGTTACTTTGCTTACTCTATCATCATTCACAATTCTAGTGCAGGTCTAAGATATGATAAACTTTATACTTTATTCTAGTATCCTCACTTGATTCTAGGCTCACCAAATTATGGACAAAAGGGAATGGTGTTAATTGGTGCACACAGAAAGGTCTGAAAACATGACTAAACTATTTAGCAAGTAGGCTGAATGCATCTCAAAGTTTAATTTTTACATTTGACTTGAATGTGCCTTTTCAATAAACTTAATTATCACACCACCATATGCCACGCAGATATACAGGGTGGGCCATTTATGTGGATACACCTTAATAAAATGGGAATGGTTGGTGATATTAACTTCCTGTTTGTGGCACCTAGTATATGTGAGGGGGGAAACTTTTCAAGATGGGTGGTGGCCATGGCGGCCATTTTGAAGTTGGCCATTTTGAATCCAACTTTTGTTTTTTCAATAGGAAGAGGGTCATGTGACACATCAAACTTATTGGGAATTTCACAAGAAAAACAATGGTGTTCTTGGTTTTAACATAACTTTATTCTTTCATGAGTTATTTACAAGCTTCTGACTACTTATAAAATGTGTTCAATGTGCTGCCCATTGTGTTGGATTGTCAATGCAACCCTCTTCTCCCACTCTTCACACACTGATAGCAACACCGCAGGAGAATGCTAGCACAGGCTTCCAGTATCCATAGTTTCAGGTGTTTCACATCTCGTATCTTCACAGCATAGACAATTGCCTTCAGATGACCCCAAAGATAAAAGTCTAAGGGGGTCAGATCGGGAGACCTTGGGGGCCATTCGACTGGCCCACGATGACCAATCCACTTTCCAGGAAACTTCATTTAGGAATGCTCGAACCTGACACCCATAATGTGGTGGTGCACCACTGTTTTTCTTGTGAAATTCCCAATAAGTTTGATGTGTCACATGACCCTCTTCCTATTGAAAAAACAAAAGTTGGATTCAAAATGGCCGACTTCAAAATGGCCGCCATGGTCACCACCCATCTTGAAAAGTCACATATACTAATGTGCCACAAACAGGAAGTTAATATCACCAACCATTCCCATTTTATTAAGGTGTATCCATATAAATGGCCCACCCTGTAGAATGCAGCCCTTTAATTATGAATGTTAAGCATGTAAAGCATTGCATTGATTGTCTGTGCTATACAAGTACCATAAATAAAAACAGTGGAGGCTGTTTTTTTTTTTTTGGGGGGGGCGGCAAACTAACACCCCCCCCCCCGAGTGGCACCTCTCCCCAACTGTTTACCCCATCTAGGCGGGTAGTGGGATGGGAGTAGCGGGTAGTGTGCAGCAGCTCTGTGTCCTCTCATCCACGACGGCTTCCAGCATGCGTATCCTCCCCTCCTCCTCCTGTCCAATAGGATCACCTGTCCTTTCAGCCAATCGGGTAATGGGTGTCAAAACCTGCTTCCTGATTGGCTGGGAGGAGGATCAGTGTTACAACAGTGAATATTTATTCGCTGTTGTAACACACCTGGGTGGGCTGAGAGTGTATTCTCTGCGCCCAGAGCCCACCCTATTTTGAAGCCTATTAGAGCCTCTGGCTCTAATCGGTGCTTCAAAAAAACACCCCCCCATTCGAATTCAGGTGCCAGTGTCCTGAAAGGGGCTGGGCACATGGATAGGGGAGGCAGTGATGGACAAGGAGGGGTCGCCCGTGCACCCTTAATGGATGGGCCCCTGATAAAAATACAATTTGAATTCTGCAATTTCCACATCGTTTTTCAAATATTTCTAGCCTATGCTTGAAGCTTGTAATCATAGTTTAAGATCCCCACACATATGCTTCCTTGAACTCTTTGACACATATTCACTGTCCTGTTAGTAGGCACTGTTTTGTCACACATTTCACAGAGCCTGCCTACTGAACTACAGAGGTGCTGACAGGAGGAGTTTCAGAAGGTAGCGTCCATACACGAATCACTGCTTGCAAGGTACCATGAGATATGTAGTCCTTAGATATTGAAAGTAAACAGCAGAGGAGAAGCTGCAAAGTATGTAGGGAATCCAGGCAGTTGTGGAAAAAGATGGCCAGCAGATGAGCTGACTTCACAGTTTGAAAGGAAACGTAAGCTTATATTGGATTGTCAGAAATAACTATTGTTTGTATTACAATGCTGAGGTCATAAAGTGAAAGAGTTTTCTGTGACCATAGATCTGCTTTAAGGCTGCCAGTATTTAAAAGATATTCTTGAGAGACTCGAAAAAGATGATATCTAATGGTAAAACAATACTAGTACCACCATGACAGATAACAATTGAATTAGATTAGGCAAACTCTCTCCCTCTCATTTACTAATCAAGGCAAATTGGGTACCATGCAGAACCCTTCTTTTCTAGCTTAAACCTATCCATGTTAGCTGACACTGAAGATAAAATGGGTTAGACTCAATACTGCAGTCTACATCCTCTGCCCTTATGCTGGATAGGTGCTAGTCACTGCATTTCATAGACAGTCCTGTCTCAATACTGCAGTCTACATCCTCTGCCCTTATGCTGGATAGGTGCTAGTCACTGCATTTCATAGACAGTCCTGTCTTGAAGTTTTTTTTTTTTTTTGGGTGGTTTCATGAACAACAATGGATAAATAACCATGAATTAGAACATTTGTAAATTGGATTTGGGGATGTATCATAAGTACATTAATCAATATTTTAATTAAAACACTGCAGGGAATATTTAAACAGAACCTATGGCAGTGCTCTCTTTTTGCCTGTGGTAGTAACCCTTTTCTTGGAGTTTTCAGTGTGATCATAGGAAGATTAGTGTGATAGAAGTGGGAAACTTGGTAATTCTAAGGAGTTTTGCTGCATCTAGAACAGCACAAATGTTAGTAAGTGATAAGGAAGCGACAGGCTTAATAGATTGTATAGGTAATGGAAAACAGAGATACGGCTTTGGTAATATCCAGGTTGCAGAGTCCCAACAGAATAATTACACGGGCCAGACTTTTAAGCAGCCATTGAACCCTAAATATATTCATTTTATATACATTTGTGTTAAGACTTCATAGCTTGTTCTGTAATGAAACTCTGTTAGCACTTTCTATCTCCCAATTATATAAATACGGCAGCATTTAATGGTAAACTGTAGTCAAAATAGCATATTAAAGGGTTATAAAATCCTCCATATGAAAATATAAAGGATAAATATAGCAGCATAATCACACTTTCCTGTCCACATTTGTTCAGTCTTGTTCAGCGTGTTGGGCCTTTCAAAGTCTAGTATGTGGAGTTGCAGCTCCTTTCCCTTGCAGGGTCTCTCTGGAGCCAACCTGATGTGTCACAGTCAGGGGATGCATGCGCTCTGCTGCCATATTGATGGATTGATGGAAGTACAGGTGGTGCTGTTTTTGGATGCATCCACAGTATGGGCAATGCAATGAAATCATGGGACATGTAGCTTCGAAGATCTATGACATTTTCTAGGTGTGTGCCACAGCTAGAGGCATGAAGAGGAGCTGAAGAGAGGAATGCAGAATAAACAAAAAGCAAATACAAAAGAAAAACAACTCTGTAAATGTAAATGACACCATTTCTTTTTTTTTGTAAACAAATTGGCTGTGCAAATGTATCAATCATTTGTAAAGGCAGAACAAATCTTAAATGTAATATATTAATTTCCTAAGATCGTTGACACCATACTTACAATGCAAAAAATACTGCATTATTGCCAATTGATGGCTTATTAAGTAAATTTCAAGGAAAACTTGTTGTGACTGTGTGAATGTGGCATATTTTTTATACATAGACCCATATGCTAGGTAGTACTTAGGAGGGACTTAACATCCCATATGCAGTGATTCTACCACCTATGTACCCACATGGGGATTCACCAGAACGAAATGATTTCTTTGTAACAAGAAGGTCTTAAAATGCTTAAGGAGGTTATCATCCACAAAGTCCTGATATTACAAAAAAGAGTTCTAAGGTGGCATTACAACATGCATGCTACTATCAGTCTTCTTTGGGGTGCTTCTTTGTGGCCATTCTTACCAATCTGGTCCAGTGGTGCAATACTGTGTTTAAACGATCAAAGATTAGTGAGACTAATAGCACTGTTATATGAGTGGCTCATATATTGGATGTTTTTAATAAATGTATATGGTTGTACCCTGTGTGGTGTTTCTTGTAGTATCTACTGCAAAATTAAGCATTTTGAGTCCCGATGGAAGTATGTTCTAAGCATTGTGAAGCCTTCCTACAACAAAGTGATTAATATCCAAGGAAGGGACAAACTGAAAAGTGGATGATAACCTCATTAGCTTTTTAAGACCTTCATCTAACAAAGAGGTTTTCCTTTCTGGTGAATTCACCTTCACATAGGTGGAATCACTGGATATGGTGTTGGTTTTCAAAGGATTTTTTTTAACACCTGATGTGACACAAATACTGTAGAAAGATTCATCTAATTTGGATGGAATTTGCATCAAAACCGAACACTGAAGCTACTGTGATGAACATATAGAAAATGGATTGAATAATTGCACTCGAACACAATTCTTGGACATTTTGGGGTTGATTTACTAAAGCTTGAAAGTGCAAAATTTGGTGCAGCTCCACACAGAAACCAATCAGCTTCAAGGTTTTATTGTCAAAGCTTGATTGAACAAGCTGAGGTTAGAAGCTGATTGGCTAGCATGCACAGCTGCACCAGTTTTTGCACTCTCCAGCTTTAGTAAACCAACCACTTTATGTCACTTATATTTGCAGATGCAATTTCATTATGATTTGGAGTTTATTTTATCAAATATGTCACTACTCTATTTCATCCAGATTTATTTATTATTTTTTTTTACATATTTATCATTAACGTAGTATTCTTTTTTTTTGCTTGTTTTTTGTGTGACTGGAGTTCTACTTTTAAAGATTACTTGAATTTCTTTAAATTTGCTTGTTGTTTCTGCCTGTCAAAGCAAAAGTGTCAACCTTTGAAACCGAATATCAGACTGTAAGGCCATCCTCAGTGCTAATAGCAGACAACCAGAGAAATATATATATATATATATAGAATAAAAAAGGTACTGTCAGAATTTTATATATATATATATATATACACTATATTACCAAAAGTATCAGGACACCTGCCTTTACATGCACATGGATTATAATGGCATCCCAGTCTTAGTCCGTAGGGTTCAATATTAAGTTGGCCCACACTTTGCAGCTATAATAGCTTCAACTTTTCTGGGAAGGATGTCCACAAGATTTTGGGGTGTGTCTATGGGAATGTCTGGGAAGGCCTGGCTCGCAGTCTCTGTTCTAATTCATCCCAAAGGTGTTCTATGTGGTTGAGGTCAGAACTCTGTGCAGGCCAGTCAAGTTCCTCCACCCCAAACTCGCTCATCCATGTCTTTATGGAGCTTGCAAGCAGACGATCCTGTGTAAAATACGCTTTTAAAGTACTCACGTTTAGATGTGTTTAGTTGCACACAGAATTTAGACATGGACAATTCTTTCATTCAAATGGTTGGCTACACATTTGCGTGCCTAGATGTTTTCGGTGCATTTATGTGAGAAAGTGTGTAAAACCTGCAGGTCTGCTTGGCTCTGGATGTAGAGGTGAGCTTTTTTGTGCCACAGCTAATGTACGGCTATATGGCTCATTGATTACAATAGTGCTGCATTTAGATGCATGCAAAATGATCTGCTGTATGCATCTAAATGCAGTAATTTTTCTGCCTGTGTGAATGAGCCCTTAAGCTGACAATACACACTACAGTATAACTGTACAATGTCCTTTAGTTCTACCTACAACATTATAAAACAGTCTGCCTGATTAGATATATTGAATGAATAGTTTAGGAAGGTCCTACATAGCTACGTAGCTTTTGGTAATCCAAAGATGATTGTACAGTCAGATCATAATGCACCTGGTGATTTATAAATGCAGCCTTACCTTTTAAGAACAGGTATGTTTTCTTTTATTCACTCACATTTGCTGCATGCTAAATCAGAAATGTCAGTTTACGGTGCCCATGGAGACTGAACTGTCTCCCATCTGAGTTCAGGTCTTATAACTGGCACTCTATCTGAGCTGATAAAGGATTGTAAAACTATCAATAAACAAATCCTTTAGCATATATATATATATATATATATATATATATATATATATAAAAACAGTATCTCATAAAAGTAAGTACACCCCTCACAGTTTTGTAAATATGTTATTATATGTTTTCATATGACAAGACTGAAGAAATGACACTTTGTTACAATGTAAAGTAGTGAGTGTACAGCTTCTATAATAATGTAAATTTGCTGTCCCCTCAAAATAACTCAACACACAGCCAGTGAAAATGTTCAGATTTGGCCCAAAGTGTCAATAATTTGTGTGGCCACCATTTTTTTCCAGCACGGCCTTAACCCTCTTGGACATGGAGTTCACCAGAGCTTCACAGGTTGCCACTGGAGTCCTCTTTCACTTTGAGGACGCCCCACAGATGCTAAATAGGGTTTAGGTCTGGAGACATGCTTGGCCAGTCCATTACCTTTACCCTCAGCTTCTTTAACAAGGTAGTGGTCATCTTGGAGGTGTGTTTGGCACCTGCTTTTACACACACATGAACTCCAATGGCATCCCGGTCTTAGTCCATAGAGTTAAATTTTTGCAAACCCTTTGCAGTTATAACGTTTAGGAGTGTGTCTATGGGAATGTTTGACCATTCTTACAGAAACGCATTTGTGAGGTTAGGCACTGATGTGGATGAGAAGGCCTGACTAGCAGTCTCCGCTCTAATTCATCCCAAAGGTGTTCTATTAGTTTGAGGTGCAGGCCAGTCAAGTTCCTCCACCCCAAATTTGCTCATCCATGTCTCTATGGACCTTGCTTTGTGCACTGGTCCAAATCATTTGGTGGAGGGGGGATTATGGTGTGGGGTTGTTTTTCAGGGGTCAGGCTTGGCCTCTTAGTTCCATTGAAGGGAACACTTAAGGCATCAGCATACCAAGACATTTTGGACAATTTCATGCTCCCAACTTTGTGGGAACAGTTTGGGGATGGCCCCTTCCTGTTCCATCAGTTTGTTAAAATGCATAATGGTCAAACTCACTCAAATCATTGCTATACATAGGACTTCATTTATAAGGAGTGAATGGCTTATTTTCAGAATATCTCCAGTAGGAATGAGCGAACTAATTGTGGTTTGCAGGAGGTTTGGTGAACCCAGCAAGAAGTCCATGAACACCAAATATATTACCAAACCCTACTGAAGTTTATGGGAGCCAAATCTTACATTTTTTGGCCTTTTTCAATAACAATTTGCTAGCTACTGTGCATGGTGCTGGACACTCACATAACAGAAATAAAGCAAAAAAAAAAAAATTTTAAGTACCGTTAAGAGGGTTTTTAATGTAGATTAAAGGGCAACATTTAAAATACACAGTTCCTTTAATTAAAATGATTGTGAATTGCCTTAAAGTGATATTAAAAGTTTGTTATTAATTTTATTTAAAATAAAAAACATGTTATACTTGCCTGCTCTGTGCAATGGTTTTGCACAGAGCAGCCCTGATTCTCCTCTTCTTGGGCCCCCCACCATAGCTCCTGGCTCCTCCCCCTTGAACAGTGCCCCAATAGCAATTTGTCTGCTCTATGCGTCCATAAGACACATAGAGGCATGCCTCAGCCCCACCTCCGCTCTCTTCTTATTGGCTCACTTGCGGTGATTGATAGCAATGGGAGCCAAAAGCTTCTGCTGCTGTTTCTCAATGAGGAGAGAGAGGCCCAGGACAGCCAAAGCACCAGTGCACATCACTAGATCGAAAGGTGGCTCAGGTGAGTATTAAAACTACTTTAAAACTGTGAAGCTCCAAAACAGTAGATGTTAGCCCTTTAACCACTGCCTACCCTTCCTGCACAGGCCAATTTTTAGCTTTCAGCACTGTCACACTTTGAATGACAAGTGCGCACGGTCATGCAACACTGTACCCATATGACATTTTTATCATTTTTTTCACACAAATAGATCTTTCTTTTGGTGGCATTTAATCACAACTTTTTACATTTTTTTGATAAACGGGCATTTTGAAAAAAACTGACATTTTTCATAGTTTGTTATACAATTTTGCAAATGGATAATGTGCTGATGAGCACTGATAGGTGGCACTGATGGGCACTGATGAGGTGGCACTGAGGAGGCACTTATGAGGCTACACTGATGGGCACTTATAGGTGGCACTGATGAGGCAGCCCTAATAGGTGGTACTGATAGGTGGCACTGACGGGCTCTGATAGGCAACACTAAAGGGCACTGAGAGGTGTTACTTATAGGCAGCACTGATAGGCGGCACTAATAGGCACTGATAGGTGACACTGATGGGTACTGATGGGCACTGATTGATGGCACTGATAGGTGACTGATAGTGAAGCACTGATGGGCACTGGTTGGCAGCACTGATGGGCACTGATTAGCAGCACTGGTGGGCACTGATTAGCAGCACTTGCGGTCACTGTTGGGACCGATATCCCTGTAATAGAAGCTGGTTATTGGTTTTCTTCATCTCTCCTCACGCTGTCAGCGTATGGAGAGAAAAGCTGATAACTGGCTTGTGTTTACATCCTATAAACAACTGTCATTGGCTGACAGCTCATCATGTGTTAAAGGGCCGCTGTGATTGGATCTATAATAAACCCGGATCTATAATAAACCCAGTCCGAAAGACTCAATGTTTACAGAGTGCGCTGCCTGCATGCAGCAGGGGGTGCGTGGGCAGTGCAATCATGGGAGGATGTCCACGGACACCCTGCCGGCATTGGAAGCCTGCGCTGTAGCCATCTTTCGGCTATAGCATGGGGGGACAAGCAGTTAAAGGGGACATAGAAAATGTGCTGATGATAAATAACAAATCTTTTCCTTGCTTTTGTTTGTGAACAAACAGGCCAGGTATCCTGGATGATAACCTTGACTGAATATGCCTATGATAATATTTGGTTAATTTTATCACCATGGATTTCCAGCCTGTTTATTTACAAACAGATGCTGACTGAAGATTTGTCATTTAGCTTCGGCAGTAGTGTCGTGGGGCTAAATTGGCAGGTTGTCATGGCGGTGGTTCATCGTGATTGGCGCTGAATCTACATCAATGGATGATGTGATTGACACTGGATATACATCACCATTGATATTAAGCTTCATTCACAAAATTAACTCTCATGAGATATTTAGGTGTCAGGACACATTTTACCTAAATATTGCACGCTTTCCTGAAATTGTCAATACGCTAGACCGTTTTGCAGTATTTACTGATCAACGCTGAAACCTCTAGGTAAATACCGCATGAAAAGGTAATAAAATCCATCCTCAGAAAGAAATAATTAAATGCATGCAGAAATTAAGTAGTGGTACAGGCATGTGGTATTTGTGGAATGTGTACTGGTGTTTAATAACCAGTAAACAACATGGATGTTAAAATGGTTGTCAACCCGTGACAACCCCTTTAACCTACAGGTAAGCCTATGATAAGGCTTACCTGTAGGTGCCCTGCATATCTCCTAAACCTGTACAGTTCAGGAGATATACAGTGTATTTACTGTGCCGACGTTATGTCGGCACATGCACAGTGAAGAAACGGCCTCCGTGCCGTTCCTCCACTGCGATTGTGCCGTGACTGGCCACTCCCACGCGCATGTGCGGGAGTGACATCACGCGACTCCCGCCAGTCACAGTGCCAGAGTCGCGGCCCCGGAAGGAAGAGGGGCTGAAGATGGACACCACCAGCACAGGGGACAGCGCTGGACATCGCAGGTTTCGTTTGCAGGTAAGTGGCACATAATGGGCTACTATGCGATGCATAGTAGCCCATTATGCTTCTACGTTACAGGGGCATGTAGAGGAAGTAAACCCAATCTGGGTTTACTTCCTCTTTAAGGAGCGTGCAGTTGCCACATCCTTAACAACCAATGAGTCATCAGCTGTCAGCAGGGTTCTCCGCTGACAGCTATATGTTAAAAAAAATTCCTGGCAATTAAAAAGTGTGAAAAAGATGGTGTGGGGTCCAAATCCATTACAGGCCCTCCGGGTCTAGTATGGTATTTGAGGGGAACCTCCACACCAAAATTTATGGGGTCCCCCCCAAAAATCCATACCAGGACCTTATCTGAGCATGCAGGTTAGGAAAGGGCAACCCCCCCCAAATAATACCAGGCCGCATGCCCTCAACATGGGTGGGTCCTTTGGGGCAGGGGGAAAATGAGTAACAAGAAGCCGTAATGTAGGTGGGATGACTGGACATCTAAAGGCCTCATTATTATAAAGGGACATTGTAATTGCGATAAGCAACACTCACAAACCCCCACATCCTCTTGGGGCATTGGATGCAGGGATAAGGACCTTTTCCTCTTAACATGTACAGCTTATACACACCAAATATATGAATGCCACTGCTTTTATTAAAACATTTTTTTAGTATAGCATAGTGTATTTTGCACATATTGAATTGAGTTTAATTTATATAACTATAGTTTGGCAAGTAGTTTGTTCTGAATCAGGTAGCATGCCTCAAGATGTAGTTTGCTACAAAATATTGTTTTTATTTCTGACATGACTGCAAGTTGTCCACCTTTTTTTGCCTACAAACTTAGGTTTTTAATTTTTATTTATGACAGCGTGCCACCCAATGACGCTGACTTGACTACCCAACGTCGGATGATTTTCACCATTTGCACTACCATCACAAAATTAAAGATCTCCAGCTGGTAGTGGTGCATAAACAAACTGATTGGGAATGCTAGGTGATGTCATGACCAAATCTGTAGTGTTACAGAATACCAGCTGATGCTTTTTTTTCAAATATAATGTTGGGGTTTTTGGTAGATGAACAGGCCAAATATGGCCAGTTTGTTTGCCGAACCAAGTACAGGATTCAACCTGTGCCTGAAGCTCAGTCCTGTTTTCCTATTTCTCTGTTTTTTTGTTGTTCTTTACATTTTTATTAAAAGAAAGAGTTATTTTTTTCTATATCTAAAGGAAAAACAGAAGATTCATTCTAAATCCAAATCCATCTAAATCCAAACATAATCATCAAACACAAAATCAAGCATGATAAAAAATAGAAATAACAAAAAAAAAAAGACCATCCATTTACTTACGCTTATACACCCTGAGCTTACACGCTATTTATGAAATACTGCTTTTATCAAGCTCATGCCCAGGGCAACAGGCATTGGGCAAAAGCATGAGCAATGCTGATTTGTGTAAATTTCACTGCAGTACATTTATCAAGCAAATTAATATCACAAATCAGGCTGTGTCTTTCAGCAAAGTCTTTGAGACAGGTTTACAGACCTGTGCATCTGTATTCCTGGGCATCCAAGCTTGGCAGTTTACAAAGTTCAAAGGCAGATATATTACTGAAGATAAGACAGATTTCTGCTCTAAACAGACATATGATCAGTCAGGGTCAAGTTTAAAATTGTTGAGATGAGTGTTTTTTCCTTCATTAGTGCAGCACCTTTAGCCTTTCTGATGAGAAAGCTAGCACTTATTAATTACTCATGCACCCAGATGGCACCATCTCTAGGTGAAGAGTAAAGGGGAATGTATTCCTCTGGTAATCTAGCTGAATTGCTCGGTTTTGTGTATGTGCTGCTATTTAGGCCTCATGCGCACAGGACGTTTTTGGATGTTTTTACAGCAGCTGTTTTTGGCTTCAGACATTTTTTCCTACAGTCAATAAACTCTCCAGCATTTTATCCTATCTGTCCATGCACACATAGGCTGTTATCAACTGTTTTTTGCTGGGGTGTTTTTTGGCTGTAAAAAAAACAAAAACAAATCAGTGGGTTCTGAGAGGAATTTTTCAGCTATTAAAATGTTCTAACGTAAAAAAAAAAGACCACAACTGCTGAAAAACGCTCATAAACTCTGCTCACCAGTGTTTAACGTTTTTTATCTCATTGAAAAAAAAATGATAACACTAAAAAAACGCTAAAAAAAAGTTATTACAAAAATGTTGAAAAACATTGAAAAGCTCACTACAAAGCTGCTGATGATGTTATTAAAATGCCCTGTATGCATGACGCCTAATAGCCATGGGCCAGTTATCGCAAACACTGGATCACCTGCTAACTGGAGAATTGCATATATTCAATATTTACTCACAATATGTAATTTTTGCCTGATCAAAACAAAACTGCAAAATCACTAATTTTATTTTGAAAATCTGAATATAACACAAAATTAAATAGCACTATAGAACCCTATAAGATCCAGGAAGAACCTGAGTGCAGATGTAGCATAAAGCCATTATTAAAACATGAAATTGTGCTAGTTTCCAGCAAACATGACTGATGATTTAAGAAAAACTCAAATATTAGTATAAAGTAGACTAAACCATTTTCTTAAAAAAAAAAAAAATGTTGGCCTTAGGTTTCTCTGCCGTATGAAATAAATGTAATACCAGAGTTGTTTGATAACAAAATATCATGGCTGCTTGTAATTATGTTTGTGCTTCAAGGAGAAGGCACATAAAAAGAAATGGAAATGCAAGACATCTGGAATTTAATTATGCAAGAACATATGTTTATCCACTTGGGAAATAACAAGTTAATTGGAAATTAGTGAGGAAACCCTGAAAAAACAATCTAAGCTAGGTATCTTCAAGTCCAGGTTACATTTAAAAGAGAAGCGGGGAATTTGAAAAAAAAAATTCTCACCTTGGTGGATGCAGAATTGATCCAATGCTGCAACTGTCCCCAGTCACCTCTATGCAGAGAACTGAACAATTAAAGACCACTGATCATTCAGTTCTTGGTCATCAGTGAGCAGAGAGCCGGTGACTGTCAGTTACGGTACTTACTGGAGCACCGAGCTGAAACTGCTGGCCAGCCTCTCAGCAGCATCCTAATGTGTACAAAAGCCTTTGAATTGAGACCAGCTGGCTTAGAAGGGCCTATAATGGGGGCTTTTATGTGCCAGCCCCCTCACTCTAAAGAGGGAGGGGCATAAAATAGTCTTTGTGTTAGTATATTGGAGTTTGTTGCAGGGAAAGGATAGAAAAAGCCGGCAAACTGCATTGGGAGATAATAGGGACAGTACAGTAATCTGTGCTTTAATGCTGATTTATTAAAAAAAAAAACTAATAATAGTTTGTACTTAAACCTTCTCACATTATATCATTCACATTCACTGCACCCCCCCCCCCCCATTCTCATAGTAAAAATAAAAGTTAGACATACGCCGGTTAGGCCTATTATCCCTGATTAAATCTGTCCTAATGATGGCCAAGTTTACACTGCTGAATCCTTTGCAGTATCATAATTCCTGTAATAAAACCCCTACCATTGCTCTTAGCTTAAGTAAGTGCAGGCCCAGCCTTGCTCATTGAAATTGTCCTGCTGCACGATCATTTTACACTATTTCATCATTTGCTGTCTCTTAATTCTTGCAGTTAAAGAACCTGCCTGTCTTTAGTACATTTTAAACAATTCTCCTTCGATACAAATTCCCTGATGCTGGCCAATTTTATGCTGGTATTTCATTTGTGGTTTCTTAACCACTTCAATACATGGCACTTTCACGCCCTTCCTGCCCAGGCCAAATTTCAGCTTTCAGTGCTGTCTCAGTTTGAATGACAATTGTTCGATCATGCAACACTGCACCCATATGAATTTTTTCACAAAAAAGAGCTTTCTTTTGGTCATATTTATTCACCACTGCAATGAGACGCCCAGGAGGAAAGCGCGTGGATATCTTAGGACACTGCCAGGATGGCTGAGAAGACCTGATACCTTCCACCCTTTCTTTCCCACAAAGATTGATGACAACAGGAAACTGTCCCTTAGCCATGATAACACTATTAGTGGGGCTGCCCACATGATATGAGGAATCCGTCTTGATTCAACTGGGATGTTCTGACATCAGTGACCCTTTTATGAGGGGACCTTCCTGGGGTATCCATCTGGCCCAGCGGTGATGGCATTCTCTTGGCTTTGTCGTCCAGGCAGGGACAGTGACTCACTTTTAAGTACCTACATGGCTGTGCACTATGCCATTTTCTTGGTGAATATTGTTGAACATACATTTCTCCGGTAAAAACACCCCTGAAGAAAGGCGTGGACCTGAAATGCATCGGGTTATTGGAGATAATTTCTATACTGCTTCTTCACATACAAGATGTCTATAGATGGCCATGTAACTTTTTTACTAATTGTATATCTAGCACTGTGGACAAGTCATTTTAAGATGTACCAATAAATAATCATTTTATATTGGTTTTTGGTGGTTGAAGTTGCCTTTCAAAGTCTCACTTTCTTAGGGGGATCCATTTTTTCTATCTATATTGGGATGGAGGAAATATCAAACTATATATATATATATATATATATATATTATATATATATATGAAAATTGACCAATCTTGGTGGAGGCCAAAAACGCCAAGACAGTACAGCTATTTCCCAAATGGAAACATTGGAAACTAGACAGTCCAAGGAATTTAGTAAGAGGCAATGTGGGTTTTTTGAAGTTGTAATTTTTTGTCACCATTTTTTTGGAAAAATAAAGATATAAAAAAAAATGTGTTTTTCACTTTTTTTTTACATACTATCACCAGTGCAGTACAGTGCCATCATTTAACTGGTGTGGTGGTGATCAGGAGTACTGACTGGTGAGAGTATGTAAAAAAATAGTAAAATTTTTTCAATTTCTTTCTTTTTTATTACTTTTTTAATGATTTTTTCCACACCGTGACCAGAGCAATACAGTGTTACCATAGTAACACTGTACTACTCTGGGGAAGCAATTGGGCTTTTTTTTTTACACATTATGATTGCGCAACCATTTTTACTGAATGAAACTGGTTCATTCAGAGTTTACTTTTGTGATTAGTTGTGATTGGCCACAGCTAATCGCATGGTAAAGATTGGCTGTGATTGGCCCTATCTGTACCATGTGATTATTCTGACCAATCACAACTAGCAACACAATTGTACACAATAAATGGTGTGAAAGTAAGCCATCCATTGTGTACAATTTTCATATGATCTGCTGTCACAGACCACAGCAATCACATGGTACCGGCAGTGAGAGTGTACACTGATCAGTCATCGACTGTGTCTGGTGGAAAGCATCAAATCACAAGAACAAGTGCTTGCTTTGCACTTGTTCTTGTGATGTGATCTTTCTGCAAAAAATGGATCCTTGGTGTGCTGGTGAATATGTGCTTTTATCTGTGATGTTTCCAGTATTCAGCTGGTAGTCGCTACGTGTGCGACAGGAATATAGACTAGACAGCTGGTGACAGGTCACATTGGAGCATAGCCCATGGGGCACATGCGAGTTGTGTTCCAGGAGGCCATCAGATGATGTTCACCCAGAACAAGGAATGTGGTTAAAGTCCAGCTCCAGAAAATTTGAAAATTATCCCTTGTGGTGTGGTTGCGCCCACACTGCAAGGGTTAACTGCGTGTTTAATCCAGGGGAGGGGAGAAGCACTTTAACTTACCTGACCCTCACTTCCATGGAATAAGGTACTCCCCCACACTTTGAAGGTTGACTATCCCTCAGCATCAACACATTCAATGCAGGGCTACGGACCCTGCATTTGGAGTTGATGACATCAGGACCATAGACTGCCAGAGCATGGGGAAGAAGATAATGCAAAGACCATTCTAGCAGTGCAGAAGATCAGGTAAGTAGAACTTATTTTCTATACCCTGTAGAGCTGTATTAGCAATTAACTATAACAATGCAGATCAAAGTAGCACTGCAGTGACCAGTTTAAAAAAAGTAGAAAAATCCCTGCCTGTACTTTTTGTCTTTAGTACATTTTAGGCAAGTCCCCCTAATTAAAAATGTCCTGTTGTTTACCAGTTTTATCCTGCTGTATCATCTGCAATTTCTCAATAAGGGTTTACTTTAACTTGGCTAGCAGCAGGACATTTTTGTATCAGTGAGAACAAGGACAGCCTCAGCAAACTACTGGCTAATTTGTATCTGCCAGTCAGTGGGTCCATTACCATAAAATATAAAGTTAAATCCTGGAGTCAAATAATGGTGAAATTTTAAAGTGATGGTACAAATTTGTAAAAAAAAAAAAGGTGAAAACACTTTCTCCTTAAAGTGTTTGTAACCCTAAAAAAAACAAATCCTGTTACTTTAACGCATGAACAACAGCACAGTGCTTGTGCTGTGTAATTTGGCTCTTTTGATCACCTGAAATACCTGGCTGATCCTGCCTGGTGCTGCTCTACCTCCTGTAAATTGACCATGGTTTATCATGGCTGTTGAGCCCTGACATCGCAGTCAGTTTACGTGCCTCCATTATCCGCAGCTCTCCTCTCTCTTCCGATCCCCCCTCCCTGCCAGTGTCATGTCTCTACAATCCACTCTGTTGGGTAACAATATGTGCCCACTGTTTATTTTTTGTTAAAAAAAGTAAATTTCTACCTTATTTGAGAGCACCTCCCAGCGCTCATGTGAATGTCCGCCTCTCTCCTCCTCTCCTCCCGGCTAATGACAGTGGGAGTTCTCAGCCCCTTCCACTGTAGCTGTCAGACTGGGAGAGGAGAGATCAGTGACAGGGTGGTCACATGAGCGCCGGGAGGCAGTCTGGAATAAGGTAAAAATCTGCTTTTTTTAAATAAAGGATATACAGTGGGGCACATATTGTTACCTAACAGAGTGGATTGTAGGAACATGACAAGTGGCTTTACAACCACTTTAATATTTCCACCAGGCCTTTATCCATGCATGCAGCCTGGTTGGCCTGGAAAGGGGGTAAAGCAGTTTGTACTAAGCCACATGCCTTTCAAATTCAGAGAAGGGACATTGTAAAGTACCTTTTTCCAACACAGTAGGAGATGGCTTTCTCCCTTCCCACTTACTTTTGTGACACTAGAGTCTTGGCCAGAGCACCAGTGTGAGCCACTGGAATGCTTGTTTTACAAAGAGACATTCATAATTGTATGATCTAAGCATACAGTCCAAAGCTGGTGACTGCAGTTCAGAAGCTTGAAGAAACATCTTTATCTGGACAGTGGCATTTCTGTTTCCTGGTTACCAGGTTTATCAAACAGGACTGAATGCTTTTCCCTCACTGATCGCAGCAACAAAGAGAGCAAGATCAGACATATAGTCCTTTTATTTCATATTGATTTCTTGAATTAGTCAAAAAGTATTTTCTGACAAACCTTTGAAAATATAATATACTCTTTTTTTTCCCAAATGTTAGCAATATGTTTTTTAGAAAGCTTTTAGTATTTGCACTGTTTTCCATAGTTCAATTATCTGAATGATAGCTTTCCATTGTTATAGGAACATTAGTGACATCAGCCTTTACTTTTTTTTTACTTTGCATATATAATGGTAAAACATTATGGCTGTATGTCCTTCACTAACCCTAACATAATGAAATATTTAATGGATTATTACAGCAGCTTCCATCTTTCAATTCAAATGTTTGAGCTGATTTAATATTTATATATTGCTGAATTCACGAGTTTGCTGACAGCGTGTTTTCTCCTTCCTCATTTTCTAACAATCAATTACTGCCCTCTTTTCTTGCACAACAAATTCGTTTAATGCCATATTAAAGTATTTTATTATGCAAGGCACCACACTTATTTAGCTTGGAAGAGTAAGAGGGGGGAAAATATTCCTCCACCATTTGTATGCAATGAAGTTTTACATTTGGTATTTAGTTTTATTTTCAGGATACTTTTTATTGCCTCTAACAAGGTTTGATACCATAAACCCATTCCTCTAGAAAGTTAAATACAAATTAAAGCTAAAATATGAATTTCTTCTCTTAGACAAATGTGTAGCATTCATAAATATATATGTAAAATTATTCATGCTTTGCCCAAGCTTAGAGTTTTCCATTTTGTTTGTTCATAGCCTCTAACTTTTTACAAATGAAAAAGCTATTCCCTCTTTGAGTATAATAGAATTATATGTTGGGCTGTGTATAGCGGTTTTGTTTCTTGTGCTCAACCTCTTTAAAGAGTATCTATAGTGTGTGTGTGTGTATATATATATATATATATATATATATATATATATACAATATAAATATTTATATATATATTGTGTGTATATATATATATATATATTAAAAATATATAGTAAAATAAATATAGAAAATTCTATTATCATGGGTGGGAGCCACTGTTCTTCTTGACAAACCCTCGGGGAAGAGGATAAGCAAACAATATTAAAGTTAATTCAGTACAATGTTACCATTTAAAATGTTTTGTCAGGATGGGAAGAAGAGAGTCAGTTGAAAGAAAGCAAACGTGTACTTTATAGATGAATTGAATAGAGTTTTTAACATTAGCATTGTATTGATATATTTTACTTTTTACATTGGAAGGCCCTCTTTTAAAAATATAACACTTGTATAGTACTATACTTATGATAGTGTGATATATTGGAATGATAACCTTGTGATTTTTTCCTTTTATATTTTTTATCTGGCTTTTTCCCAGACCGCAGCCGCTGTCACATCCAATATTGTACTAATTCTGGGGTGGTACATAACGCAGGCACTTTCAGTCTATCATTTCTGTAGAGTAAGATCATGTTTTGGAAAAAATAGAGGTGCATCCAGCAGCTTGCTATGGGGGCATTCGGCCCTGCCAACTTTCTATCCTCATTGGCTCATTGACTTTGATTGAACGTCTCAGCCAATCAGGAGGGAGAGTCCAGGACATCCAAGGCTTTTGTGCAACATCGGGGGATCAAGATGGGGCTGAGGGGGACTGCTGCACACTGAAGGCTTTTTTTTATCTTAATGCTTAGAAAACATTAAGATAAAAAAACTTTCTTCCTTTAGAACCACTTTAATTCAACTGCCTCATAAATTTTCCTTCATAATAATTGTCTTTCACAAACATTAATTTACTATGAAATTTGATGCCTTATGTATGCCTTGATTTGGTTCTAGATAGTTGCCATAATCTATAGCAGTCCTGTAAAGTGAAGTATAGAGATAGTATATGGACATGTTGAGGACAGCAATGCTTTCTTGACTTGGCGATGTTCAGAAAGGCATATTTGAAAAGACCCTCATGATGTTCCTATAATCTGCACTGGTTGTGATAGCCCAGGAGAGCAGCACTTGAGAGCAATTTTTTTATCTGTAGAATGTGCCAGGAAAGCAAAGAAGGCGTGTGTTATAATCTGGGTCTTGGTCAATCAGACCACAGGTATCTGATGTCTAGAGGTATAAGATGTCTCTTATTCGTGTAGAGGTTGGAAAGTTTGGTAACAACTAAAGCTCTGTACAAGTGGAACAGGAACTAGTGTAGATGCATTTGCAATTTGGACCCCTACTACAGTCTCTGACAACAGTCTTGTCGCTTATCTATTTTGTAGAAACACCTGTTATTAACCACTTCCTTACTGGGCACTTAAACCCCCCTCCTGCCCGGACCAATTTTCAGTTTTCAGCGCTGTCGCTCTTTGAATGACAATTGCGCGGTCGTGCGACGTACATCTTCTTATTTATAGCCGGTTTTGACTACTTATGTAAACAAAAAATAAAAAATAAAAACCTATATATAATATCGTTTTTCATTTTTTTATAACAAAAAAAAGTTTTAACAACGAGAAAAAAACAAATATCGCCGCTAGTCTTTACTGCGTCTCCGCTAGTTTATGGTGGTTTTCTTTCGAGATAAACACCCTTTTTTTCCTGCGGTTAAAACAAACCCATGTTGCAGCGTGCTGGCGCGTTAACAGTAAGTTTCTCGCTGTCGCGACTTTTGACTTTTAACCAGGCCCGTCCTCCCCCCAAATTCACGGGTCATTCCT
>BLSH010312592.1:197676-211988 GCA_018402905.1 Glandirana rugosa
GTTCTGGTTGACACAGGGACTTCGGGTGACCAGGTCTCGTGGAGCTCTGCTGCAGTGGAAAATGGGCTGGCCTTGGATTTTCGAGCCAACAAACGGTCTTCTCGAGCAGTTATCTTGCGGGGTCTGCCTGACCTGGGCTTGTCAAAAACGTCTCCAGTATCTTCAAATCTTTTTTTTATCCTCTGTACTTCACGCTGAGACACATTGTAGGTGTCTGCCACATCAGCAGTGGATCTGGTTTTCAGCCTCTTGATAAATCAAAACTTTAGTCTAAGGGTGAATCTTAGGCATGTTTGCAGAGGTCTAGTTGCAGTTGATGTGAAGGTCTAGTGTACTGGGGTTCTTTTTATACACACCTGATACCTATTTGATCCATTATTAGTCACAGGTGAAGCTCATATGACAAGGCGACAACACTTACGTCTTTGCAAAAATTGACTCAATGGGCTTTACCAAGCTGTGAATATTAGAATACTTTTTGACAGTTTTGTTTTTGCACTGAAACATTATTACAAAAGCTGTTGGGATTAAAATGAGCCATTTCTTGTAAAAAAAATCTTGATTAGAAATATATTTCAGCGCCAATTCAGGTTAATTTGTACAGAAGCGACAAGACTTTTGTCAGGGACTGTATATGGAGAGTCAAAGTTGATATTCCATCTTCTATGGATATGCATTGGCAAAGCAGAGAGAACTAAGCAGACATGCCAAATAAAACAAGTTCAAAGAAAAGCAACTGGTCAAGAGCATGGCTGCTTTTAATGTGTTTTCTGAACTCGGTCAAGTGCAGAGAAAATATATCCCTTCACCTGATATGTAGCTTATGTGAGCAGCTCTCTCCACTCAGAACTTCCTGCTTGGTAAATCCTTGATAAAGCAGTATGTTGGGGGGTGCAATGCCTTCATGGGGATGCCCTGTTGAGTGTTCAATACTCATTGTGGTCCCCTCTTTTTTAATTACTTAAAGCATTAGGGTTTTTAGGTTGATGGAAATTACATTGCCCTCAACATTGGGCCCAGTAGCATTCTTAATGCTGAACTAAGGTTTTACTACCAAGCTGGGCACACATACCAGTAACTCAGTGCCATTTTGCTATCATAAGCTCTAAAATAGGATGCACTGTATAATTCCTTTACAAGTACTGCAAGCAATGTTGCTGTTTATGAAAATTATTATTCACCTTTAGATTGTGTCCTCTTTTCTGGGCAATTGCTCCCATGTTTGGCCTCTTGCAGGATTCAGTTAACACCAGACAACTTATTCTGGTGTTATGCATAGCTTTGTTCACCTGTGGACTTCAATAATCAGGAATCTGTAAGATATTCAATATATAACCACTCATTGCAAACACTTGTTCATGTATTTGCTTTCTATTACTTTGACTTGTGTGAGTTGGCCCACAATAAATTTACACTTGTTTGACTCTGGTGTTTTGCAATAATGTGTGCTGTGCTATAGCAGTTCAATAATTTTAAGGGTTTTCCAGCACATCAGGACAGACATAAAAAAATATATCTGCATCTTTATTTCCTATGCAGCATACCACAATGCATGGTAGTGTGTTTTTATGCATTGCAAAGCA
Source organism: Glandirana rugosa (assembly GCA_018402905.1). Classification (NCBI taxonomy): domain Eukaryota; kingdom Metazoa; phylum Chordata; class Amphibia; order Anura; family Ranidae; genus Glandirana; species Glandirana rugosa. Next base: position 199,260 of record BLSH010312592.1, read on the forward strand.
CTGCAACATAAGTGCTTTGTGTAAGTGTGTTGCAGTGCCCTTTAAAATAAATGACTGCAAAGCATCAAAGTACTGTAATATGAAGAGCCCGAGATCACCAGCCAGCTGTTTGGAAAAGTAAATAGTCTTTATTGGTCTCTCAAAACAATCAAACAAAACAGCTTTCTTCAACAAAATAAAGGCAAACAATCCTTAGTCCTGATATAATTAAGACCACACAAAATGGCTCACCAACCAGTATCTTGGTTCCACACTTGAATTTAGGGTACCCATCTATTTCAGACCAACAGCAAGAGCTCAGAAAGCTGAGTATCAGTTGCCAGACAGTCCCCACAATTCTGGAATACTCCAATCAGGACCAGCCTCTGAATTTGGGGTCATAAATGAGGACTTATCAACCCAACCCAGAGAGCACTGACACCAGTCCTTTCCTCTCTGACTAGACTACCCCAGAACCCATACATAAGAACCCTGAGTACTAGAAATGTCCCTTGAATTGCTTTTTAAAGGCACCACATCCACAATGGAGAAGAGCTTTAGCTCCCATCCAGGACACCTCTCCAGTATCCTGTACAGCACATAAGCTGCTGTATTGCAATGCAATGGTGTAAAGCCAGCCAAAATTACTTGACTTAAATAAGATGCAGTAGACGAATAAGACATGCTTGCTATGGTCCACTCTGAACAAATTAGGTTCTTGAAACATTTAAATCTAGACTAAATTTAAAATATTTTGGAATGTCAACGATGTTTCTTTTTTTCAGTTCTAATTTTACTTTAATTTAATGTAAGTACAGGTATCAACACAATTATTCACAAAGCCGACTGGTAAAATTGTAGGAACATATGAAATTACTTAAACAGAAAAATCATTAAACAGCTTGCTGATGCATTACAGATATACTGAAGTTAACGAGCATTTCTGTTATTTAAATAAGTCTAAATTGAACACACATTACAGAGATACATAATTAGATATGGCAGTCAAACACATAGTTTCACTTTAAAGATACATTTGAGGAACACCTTTCTGGGTATAATTTGTGTGGTTAATTAGATATATTCTAGTTGTTTTACTTCATTCCTAAAAGATGGCATTAGAAGACTAGTATACAGGGTGGTTCAAAGAAATGAACACTTTAAAAAATGTGTTCAATCAGTTACTATGTTTTATATGAACATAGTAGTATGCACTGAATTATAGCAGTATGCTTACATTTTCTTCTAGATCTTAAAAATTGTATACATTTGCTTCATCAGGAGATACCCCAGTGCTAAATTCGTTCAGCCTTAATACGATAGCAAGCTGAACTTCAAGCAGATATAAAATCACATTAATTCCAACATATTCATTAAAAATAACTAAATGTATTTTAAATGTGGCTAGTGTAAGTACCAGAATTTGAGTTGGTATCAGCAGCTTTCAGACTGGGAGAGGGAGGGACAGCACTAGGAAACAATCACTGCATGTACTTATACTGTCTACTCACAGGCTGTGGGGCAGGAAGGTCCTTTTATAACTTAACTGCAGTAGGGAAAAGTTAGGTCAGCAGCCAGACATTGCTATCTTTCAGAGCTGAGTGATCCAAGATCTAAATTAAAATAAATACAAAAAAGTAAGACAGACATATATGTGTGTTTCAACTGTGTATTTAGATGTTTGCCTGGAGTTACGCTTTAAATTAGCTATGAAAAATAAAACAGAGTACATCATTACAGGAGAAAGACTAGGCAAATATGTGTCCAAAAACTTCACAAGTTTTAATCATGTCACCTGTCGGTAAAGTCCCAGGAAATTTGCATCACATTTGTTAGACTATGGACTAGAGTAACCTATTATATCACACATATAAATTCCTTTTATTCATTTTAGCCAAAGGGTATAAAACACAAAACATCACCATTAAAAGCCAAAACAGTATTCATTCTATAGACTAACATCTCAAGCACAACACAACATAAATACAACAACAAACACTTAAAAAAGGTATATCTCCGAGGTCCTTATCCTATTGACAATATATATGGTAATTCTTCCACAAAAAGGAGGCAAGAGGCAACACATCTAAATGCAAAAACTTTGACTGGTCTTCCCCCCGCAAGAAAAATTCTAGATGTACTAATCCTTGCTCCCAAAATCCCCCACCCCCATCCACTTATCCTTCCCCCTTCATCACCCCTGATCACCCCTTACTTCCTTTGTGTGTGACATAAATAATTTAAAGAAAAAAATGTGCTGGAAAACATATGAAAAAAAAAAAAAGTGATAATTTAGGGGGCAAAAACGTGAGAGGTTTGTACCTTCCCGATTCTACCCTTCGAGGCTTCTTTGGACATATTTGGCTGCTCTGTATGCTTTCCTTTACAGTTGTAGTTTTTTTGCACCATCCTTTACGCTAAGGGATAAGAGTTGCGATGGCCTGGTAGAGCTTTGAGGTAGATACCTGTTGTATTATGCACAAAATTATTTTGCATTGCTGTCACAGAACCAAGCTGAACTATGTACAAAATGTTCAAGTAACTTTACAGTGGTAAAGTTGGATCTGTACTATATGTCCAAGAAATATTTTTCACTGTGTAATACATGTTAAAGCATTCAGTTAATTTGGAATTGCCAAATTAATTTATGGTAAACATGTATATAAATACAGTATCTCACAAAAGTGAGTACACCACACACATTTTTGTAAATATTTTATTATATCTTTTCATGTGACAACACTGAAGAAATGACACTTTGCTACAATGTAAAGTAGTGAGTGTACAACTTCCATAACAGTGTAACATAACAGTGTAAATTTGCTGTCCCCTCAAAATAACGAAACACACAGCCAATAATGTCTGAACTGCAGACGACAAAAGTGAGTACACCCTTAAGTGAAAATGTCTAAATTGGGCCCAATTAGCCATTTTCCATCACCAGTGTCATGTGACTTGTTAGTGTTACAAGGTTTCAGGTGTGAATGGGGAGCAGGTGTGTTAAATTTAGTGTTTTTGCTCTCACTCTCTCATACTGGTCACTGGAAGCTCAACATGGCACCTCATGACAAAGAACTCTCTTAAGATCGGAAAAAAAGAATTGTTGCTCTACATAAAAGTGACCTAGGCTATAAGAAGATTGATAAGACCCTGAAACTGAGCTGTAGCACAGTGGTTTAACAGGACAGGTTCCACACAGAACAGGCCTCACCATGGTCGACCACAGAAGTTGAGTGTACATGCTCAGCGTCATATCCAGAGGTTGTCTTTGGGAAATAGACATATGAGTATTGCCAGCATTGATACAGAGGTTAAGTCAGTGCTTAGACCATACGCCACACACTGCATCAAATTGGTCTGCATGGCTGTAGTCTCAGAAGGAAGACTCTTCTAAAGATGATGCACAAGAAATCCCACAAACAGTTTGCTGAAGACAAGCAGACTAAGAGTATGGATTACTGGAACCATGTCCTGTGGTCTGATGAGACCAAGACAAACTTACTTGGTTCAGATGGTGTCAAGCGTGTGGGGTGGCAACCAGGTGAGGAGTACAATGACAAGTGTGTCTTGCCTACTGTCTTGCCTACAGGTGGGAGTGTCATGGTCTGGGGCTGCATGATTGCTGCTGGCATTGGGGAGCTACAGTTCATTGAGGGAACCAGCAGAACATGATCCCCTCCCTTTGGAGACTGGGCCACAGGGCAGTAATCCAACTTGATAAATACACCTCCAAGATGACCTCTGCCTTGCTAAAGAAGCTTAGGGTAAAGGTGATGGACTGGCTAAGCATGTCTCCAGACCTAAACCCTATTGAGCATCTGTGGGGCATCCTCAAACAGAAGATGGTGGAGTTCAAGGTCTCTAACATCCACCAGCTCTGTGATGTTGTCATGGAGGAGTGGAAGAGGACTACAGTGGCAGCCTGTGAAGCTCTAGTGAACTCCATGCCTAAGAGGGTTAAGGCAGTGCTGGAAATTAATGGCCAGACAAAATATTGACATTTTGGGTCCAATTTGGACATTTTCACTTAGGGGTGTACTCACTTTTGTTTGCCAGCCATTTAGATATTAATGGCTATGTGTTGAGTTATTTTGAGGGGACAGCAAATTTACACTCTTATACAAGTTGTACACTCACTGCTTTACATTGTAGCAAAGCGTCATTTCTTCAGTGTTGTCACATGAAAAGATATAATAAAATATTTACAAAAATGTGAGGGGTGCACTCACTTTTGTGAGATACTGTATATATTGCTATCGTGTGATGGCTGTTTGCGATAACGAGCCACTTTGCCGCCGTCAATCCACGGCGGGCGGTCAGCAAGTGGTTAAATAAACTGTCATTCAGAAAAAAAACCTTTTTGTAGGGTAGAGGTGCTTGCACATATATGCATCAGCTTTGAATCCTGATACTATGCCCAAATGTCAAACTATTCTGACCAGAAAATTTTCAGCACTGCCTACACATTTCTATTGACCATTAAGGTTGCTCATTTTAGTGGTGGCCAGTAGGACTTATGGGAGACAGGTGTTTAGCAGGTATGTGATTCACCTTAAGTGCATCACTGCCCACACCAGTATAATTGCCTCCAGTAATGTGCATGATGCAGGAACAGTCCCTCAACTTGGCCCTCTGTCCTGATAAGGTGTCTCAGGCCAAATCCTTGAATCATAGCACCAACCATAACAGCACTCATTGCCCAGCTATGCCATACCCTGTGTGTGAGCTGGTATTGCTGAAACCTCTGGATAGATGATAGTTTTCTTTTGGCTCCATCTGTCGGATGTGGGGAGTTGAGATGTTGAGTGAATTGTGTTGTGATGCTAGTTTCCTATCAGTTCTGCCCCCTCTTAGATTGACAGTGGGAGAAACCTGATTAGTAATGCTGATAGACTAGTTCCCCATCAGGTCCACCTTCAGTTATATTCTCACTCATGATCTTCATATCCCTAGTCCTAGGCTCATAGATTATAAGACTTACAGCTGCTGCTTGATGTAGTTGGCTTCTCAGTTTATAAATGGATGAATCAAATTGTGCAGGGAGACACACTAATATAAGTTACAGGTCAGCCACAGCTTCTGGAGTAGCAGAAGCTGATACTGTACATGTAAAGGCATTCCAGGGATGCTATTCTGGGAACAGTAACTGTTCAGCCACTCATTTCATGCTAATATAGGAGTGCTATACAAGCACAGCTGCCCTCTTGTGCTTCATATGTAAAAAGAGGCATCTCTGGATTCCCTTCAGGCACATGAGCATGTAGGTGGGGTGCAATGTAGAGATGGGCCAAACGACCCCCTGTTCGGTTCGCACCAGAACTTTCGAACATCGGTAAAATTTGAACCGAATAACAAACCCCATTGAAGTCTATGGAACCCGAATGTGAAAAATCAAAAGTGCCTATTTTTAATACTTGTATGCAAGTAATTGGACATACAATGGTTATGGAGGCCTGGATACTGCCCTGGGGGACATGTATCAATGAATATTGTGCCTGTTCATCTGTACACAGGGTGGGCCATGGATACACCTTAATAAAATGGGAATGGTTGGTGATATTAACTTCCTGTTTGTGGCACATTAGTATATGTGAGGGGGAAACTTTTCAAGATGGGTGGTGACCATGGCGGCCATTTTGAAGTCGGCCATTTTGAATCCAACTTTTGTTTTTTCAATAGGAAGAGGGTCATGTGACACATCTAACTTATTGGGAATTTCACAAGAAAAACAATGGTGTGCTTGGTTTTTCTTGTCAATGCAACCCTCTTCTCCCACTCTTCACACACTGATAGCAACACCGCAGGAGAAATGCTAGCACAGGCTTCCAGTATCCGTAGTTTCAGGTGCTGCACATCTCGTATCTTCACAGCATAGACAATTGCCTTGAGATGACCCCAAAGATAAAAGTCTAAGGGGGTCAGATTGGGAGACCTTGAGGGCCATTCAACTGGATTGGTCGTCGTGGGCCAGTTGAATGGCCCCCTGATGTGCAGCACCTATAACTACGGATACTGGAAGCCTGTGCTAGCATTTCTCCTGGGGTGTTGCTATCAGTGTGTGAAGAGTGGGAGAAGAGGGTTGCATTGACAATCCAACACAATGGGCAGCACATTGAACACATTTTATAAGTGGCCAGAAACTTGTAAATAACTCATGAAAGAATAAAGTTACGTTAAAACCAAGCACACCATTGTTTTTCTTGTGAAATTCCCAATAAGTTTGATTTGTCACATGACCCTCTTCCTATTGAACAAACAAAAGTTGGATTCAAAAGGACCGACTTCAAAATGGCCGCCATGGTCACCACCCATCTTGAAAAGTTTCCCCCCTCACATATACTAATGTGCCACAAACAGGAAGTTAATATCACCAACCATTCCCATTTTATTAAGGTGTATCCATATAAAAAGCCCGCCCTGTAGAATCTGCTGCAGCAATAATTGCATTTATAAAGCCAAAAAATTACATTTCCCTGCAAGCTTCCTTTATTTTGTAAGCAACAGCTAGGGGAGCCAGTCTGTATGATGAGGCCGCAATGTAGTGCACTGGGAACAAGATTAGAGATTTGTAGGACAAATTCTGGTGTCTCTTCTGCAGACTTTGAATAGAATTAACAGGTGTGGAAAAATTGGACTTTGGGTGTCCATGGCGTCTTTACACCATAACCCTATAACAGGTACTCTTGATGAAAGAAGGATTGGCATAGCTGTAAAAAAAAATAATTTAATGTAGCTACCAAACAGGTGCTGAAAATTGATCTTTGGGTGTCGGTGGCGCCTTCACACCATAACCCTATAGAGGTACTCTTGATGAAAGCAAGAATTGGCCTTGCTGTGAAAAATTGCAATGATATGCACCTGTTAGACAGGTGCTGAAAAATAGTTTTTTGGGTGTCGGGGGCAACTTCACACTGTAACCCTATAAGAGGTACTCTTAATGAAAGCAGAATAGGCCTCGCTGTCAAAAATTGCAGTGATTTGCACCTGTCAAACAGGTGCTGAAAAATTGATCTTTGGGTGTCGGTGGTGCCTTCACACCGTAACCCTATAGAGGTACTCTTGATGAAAGCAAGAATTGGCCTTGCTGTGAAAAATTGTATTGATATGCACCTGTCAAACAGGTGCTGAAAAATAGTTTTTTGGGTGTCGGTACCTTCACACCGTAACCCTATAACGGATACTCTTGATGAAAGCAAGAATTGGCCTTGCTGTAAAAAAATAAAATTTGATGCAGCTGTCAAACAGGTGCTGAAAAATATATTTTTTGGTGTCTGTGGCACCTTCACACCGTAACCCTATAGAGGTACTCTTGATGAAAGCAAGAATTGGCCTTGCTGTGAAAAATTGCAATGATATGCACCTGTCAAACAGGTGCGAAAAAGTTGGTCTTTGGGTGTTAATTGTGCCCATGAAACCTACACCAAAAACATTCTTCTAGATAAAATTAACACCCACAACGCTAGGCAGCCTAGAAGTCCTGTAGAGATTTCACATCCCAAAAACAGTTAATCGGTGACATCAGCATCAGGGGCTTCATAGCTGCTAGTAATCCAGGACTGATTCATTTTGATAAAAGTCCGACGGTTCATGGAGTCTATGGACAGACGTGTTCTATGGTCAGTAAAAAAGCCTCCAGCAGCACTGAATGCCTGTTCGGAAAGTATGCTGGATGCAGGGCAGTCCAGCAGCTCAATAGCATACTGAGCAATCACTGACCAGTGGTTTATTCTCATGACCCAGTAAGCCAGTGGATCATTGACTGGAAAGCTCTCCATCTCTGTTTTTGCCCCTAGAAAATCATCCACCATGTGATGCAGATGCTGGCAATGGGATGTGGAAGCTGACAGCCCTGGGTGGCGAGGACTAAAAAAATGTAGAAATGCACCACTTAGGTGGCTGCCTTCTCCACCGCTCCTCTCTAGACCAACATAAGCGTCAAAACTGTTTTCTATGACACTGTAACCTACCAGAGTCAGGAAAAGCATTCAATAAACTCCTCTTTAAGGTGTCCTCAAGAGATTTCATCTTCTGCATTCTCTGTGGGGATGGGATGAGTTCTTTTTTTTACCCTAATAACGGTGGTCAAGGAGGGGCTGCCAACCAATAGTGATCCTTCTCCTTTATGCCCCATATTCTTGGGTCCTTTCACAGTATTTGAAGCATGAGGGAGCCCTTGCACCGCAAATTTGCGGTGGCATGAGAAGCAGACTCATTGGGGTCCCTGAGGATTACAGTATCTGGAACTGCCTCCTCCCAGCCAAGTACTACTCCCAAGGGTTCTAGGGATGGAAACCATTGCTTACTGTTTGACGAATGCCTTCCTCTGCTTCAATGCCTCTGAAACTGCCAGAATCCTCCTCCTCCTTCTCCCCTCTCTCCTCTTGTGTGTTCTGTGGTATAGCAATAATGGTATAAACAAATAAACTCTCGCTATCTAAAATGACTGTGCATGTGAAAAAGCTGTTGCAGCTGTCCACCTAAGTGAAAAACCACCTTAAGTATAAACAGAATAATAATATAAACAGACAGTGCTAGCAGGAAATAAATCTATAAAGTGCTTAAATACTCCATATAATTTATATCTATAAAGTGCTCATATAGAACCTTATAGTCTTTCTTAAGTGCTAAATAAGATATATGCTATAAGGGTGTCTGATCTTCAGACTGTAAAGCTGGGGGTCCAATACTTCTGGTGATTAGAGATATGAGACGGGAGTGTGACACTGAGCACGGAATGTTTGTCTGAAGCACTCTGCACTTTCAAAATTGTTCTTTGGAGCACTGGTTCCCAGCACTTTTTTCAATATTTAGCACTTAAGAAAAACTATATGAACTATTTGAGCACTTTATAGATATAGTGGCTGCTAGCGATGTCTGTTTATATTATTATAGGAATGATGGTGTCTGCATAAAGTGGGGCTTGAGAGGAAAGGAAGTCCTTTTCCTCCCGCTGCTCTGCCTCCAGTGCCCTGTCCATAATGCCATGCAGTGTCTGCTCCAGCAGGAACACAACAGGGCTTGTGTCACTGATGCATGCATTGTCACAACTCACCATCCTTGTGGCCTCCTCAAATGGTGACAGTACAGTGCATGCATCCTTTATGAGCAGCCATTGGCGTGGGGGAAAAAACCTAGTCAGCCTGAGCCTGTCATTGTGCCATACTCGCACAGGTACTCATTGACAGCCCTCTGCTGCATGTGCAGCTGCTGCAGCATTGCCAAAGTGGAGTTCCACCTGGAGGGCATGTCACAAATCAGGCGGATTGTGGGCAGGTGGAATTCCCACTGAATTTCAGCTAACTGAGCACTAGCTGTGTATGACCGCATAAAATAAAATACAGACTCTTCTGGCCTGCTTTAGCAGATCTTCCATGGGTACCTATTTAGGAAATGCTGCACCACCAAATTGAGGACATGTGCTAGGCATGGCACATGTGTCAACTTTCCCTGTCTAAGGGCAGACAGGAGGTTTGTGCCATTATCGTACACCCCCATTCCTGGCTCCAGCTGGTGTGGCATGAACTGCCTCTGGGCCTGTCCCTGCAGAGCTGCAAGAATCTCTGCTCCGGTGTGGTTCCTGTCCCCTAGACACACCAGCTGAAGCACTGCATGGCACTTTGTAGCCTGACTCATCGAACGGCCCTTTGAATGCTTAGGGGGTACTTAAGGTTCATAGGACAAATCAGCATAGGTGGGCATAGAGGAGGCGGACAAGGGAGGGGGTAGAGCTGACAAATCTTGCATCATCACCAGCTGTATGGAGACATGGGGGCACAACAAGCTGCAGCACTGAACCCTGTCCTGCATCCTTCTGAGTTGCAAACTAAGTTATCCAGTATGCTGTGAATGAAATATATCGCCCCTGCCCATGTTCGCTGGACCACGTGTCAGCAGTAACAGGGAATCTGTGGCTGACTGCCTTGCCCAACAATGGCAAAACATTGCCTTCCACATGATGGTAGAGCGATGGAATGGCCTTATGTGAAAAGAAATAGCAACTGGGAACCTGCCATTGTGGTACAGCACATTCTGCAAATTCACAGAAGGGGCAGAATCCACCAGGCGGAAAGGCAGAAGTTGGAGAGCCAGCAGCTTTGACAAGAGGCTGGGCATGTGGGTGGCAAGGACTGTATTTTTTTATCTGCTGCAACAGATGGTGCCGAGAAATTTGCCAGCTATAGTCTACAGCTGGTGGTGTGCTGCTGGCAGATGTGCTGCAAGGACCTGGGACACCCTGCGCTATACCATTATCCCTGTCAGTGGAGGCTACTGAGAGGTCATGAGATATAGCAGGGGCAGACTGAGGTGAGTAAGGAGGAGGAGGGACAGATCTGTGCCCCTTTGTGTGGATTTTAGGTGCTGAGTGGTGGGAGGTTAAATGCCTTGTCAAACATGTGGTACCAAAATAGCTGGTGTTTTTGCAAGGTTTGATGTGCTTGAGAAAAAGTTTGCAAATAGCAACAGTGCGATCAGCTGCACATGTACTAAAAAATGCCCAGACAGCCAAGCTGTGGGAAGTGGGCTGGGAGATAACAGCTCTAAAATGTGATGGAATAGGGTGGATGCTCTCTGTTTTTCCATGATGGCTTCCCCGTTGGGGTTGTGCCTCACCCTCACTTTCCTCCTCTGGCACCCAAGTCGCGTCAGTGAAGTGACCTCATCATCATCTCCTCCATCCTCCTTACCACTGGAAACAACTTGGCAATAAGCTGCAGCTGGGGGAACATGACTGCCAATTTGTGTATCAGTGTTCTGCCCTCTCTTTAGGCTCATGTTCCTGCCTTCCTCAACCTCAGAACCAACATCTGAATCAAGTAATGGCTGTGCATCGTCAAGGAGCAAGTTGCTGATACTGTGTTCAAATAACTGTGGATAAGGAGGCAGGTTTAGCCACTTTGGCAGCTGCAGGGGACTGCGTACTAGTCTCTGCTTGGGTGACGGAGGATGGGGAGGATAAGGATGGTTTAGTAAGCCAGTCCACCACCTCCTCTGCATGCTGTGGCTGGATAGCACGGGCAACATCACTAAACAGAGGAACTGAAGCCCTGCCTGAGTACTGATCACGTCCAACTTTGCCTGTGGACACATATGCTGCTGGACCCCTTACAGCACCATTGGAACATCTGCCTCTCCTTGTTGTCCTCCCAGACATGATGGGAGGGTGCTTACTAACCAAATGTAATAAAGATGTGTAAATGTGTACTTGGATGCACTTTAATCAATGGAAAGTGGTGTTTGGTGTACTTTAATTTAGTTCAAAAGTTTTTTTATTTGAAATAACAAATGAAACAAAGCATGAAAAAACAGAGACAGAAAGTATACATCATACAAATGCAGTCATACAGATAATGATGTGGTGGGGTGTGTTCAACGATCAGGGGTTCATTGAAAAACCTAAATCAAAACTCACTAGGATCACTGTTGTTGTAGCAAAGTATAGGGTTATTATCACAATTGACCAGTCTCCCCGGACACCCCGTCTGGGAACATGGTGTACTTTAATTTAAGTACTCACAACACAGACACACTCCACGGATACACTACAATGTACTGTTATATACTGCATCAAACGCACAGAACTATATGGTGTTAAATTTGCAGTAACGCAATGAAATATATGGTGTTAAACTTGCAGTAACACACAGAACTATATGGCATTAAACTTACAGTAACGCAATGAAATATATGGAGCTAAACTTGCAGTAACGTACACAGCTATATGGTGTTAAACTTGCAGTAATGTAATGAAATATATGTCGTTAAGCTTGCAGCAATGCACAGAACTATATGGCATTAAACTTGCAGTAACGCAATGAAATATATGGCGTTAAACTTGCAGTAACGCACACAACTATATGGCATTAAACTTGCAGCAACACACACAACTATATAGCGTTAAACGTACAGTAATGCACAGAAATATATGACATTAAACTTGTAGTAATGCACAGAAATATGTGGCATTAAACTTGCAGTAACGTACAGAATTATATGGCATTACTCTTGCCGTAAAGCAATGAAATATATGATGTTAAACTTGCAATGATGCAAACAACTATATAGTGTTAAACTTGCAGTAATGCACACAACTATATGGCATTAAAGTTGCAGTAACGCACACAACTATATAGCGTTAAACTTTCAGTAATGCACATAAATATGTGGCGTTAACGCACACAACTATATGGCATTAAACTTGCAGTAACGCACACAACTATATAGCGTTAAACTTGCAGTAATGCACAGAAATATGTGGCGTTAAACTTGCAGTAACATACAGAATTATATGGCATTAATCTTGCAGTAAAGCAATGAAATATATGGCGTTAAACTTGCAGCAATACACACAGCTTTGTAATGTTAAACTTGCAGTAACGCACACAACTATATGGCATTAAACTTGCAGTAGCGCACACAACTATTTAGCATTAAACTTGCAGTAATGCACAGAAATATATGGCATTAAACTTGCAGTAACGCACACTATATAGAGTTAAACTTGCAGTAACGCACACAACTATATGACATTAAACTTGCAGTAACGCACACAACTATATAGCTTTAAACTTGCAGTAATGCACATAAATATGTGGCGTTAAACTTGTGGTAACTTACAGAACTATATGGCGTTAAACTTCAAATTGTAATGTTTCGACACACATAACGACGTTCAAATTGCGGTATATAAAGTAACGAAATGACGTTCTAATTACGGTATATTAAGACATACAATGACGTTCAAATTGCGGT
>BLSH010312592.1:218248-232479 GCA_018402905.1 Glandirana rugosa
TCATACCAAAGAGGGCCAAAATCAATTTCACAATGTGTGTCAAAGGTCTACAAACGTCTTGTCATCATACCAAAGAGGGCCAAAATTAATTTCACAATGTGTCTGGAAACTGTGTGTAACCCTTTAACTAAAACCGGGAGAAACCATACTACTGTTCTGCAAACATCTGGAAACTGTGTGTGAAACTATAGCAGAGAGAAGAACAGGGATATGGGTTCGCTCTGCTATAGTTCCACACACAGTTTTTAGATGATTTTAGAACAGTGATATGGGTTCGCCCAGTTTTAGTTAAAGTGTTACACACAGTTTCCAGATGTTTGCAGAACAGTAGTATGGTTTCTCCCGGTTTTAGTTAATGGCTATTATTTTGGAGAGGATTTTTACATCCAGGTTTAAAAGTGAAATGGGGCGATATGAGCCAGGTTCTAGGGGGTCCTTACCCTTTTTAAAGAGGTTCCACCAATGTGCGCAAAGTTTTAAAGAATTCTTCCATAATACTCCATCTGGTCCCAAGGCTTTGTTGGGAGCTAAATGATTGATGGCAAACGAGATCTCTGAGCTAGAGATAGGGGTATTGAGCATTTCAAGATCTGAAGGAGAGATTGATGGGAGGGTTAATTTGTCCAGGAAGCTCTTGGCCAGGGCACCGTCCGTTTGATCAGGAGCGTACAAATTTGCATAGAAGTTTTTCATAACTTGGCTGATTCCCATAGGGGTCTTTGTAAGGTTGCCAATGGGGTCTCTAAGGGAGGTGATATGTGTAGGAATATAAGGCCCCCTGGCTAATCTGGCCACAAGCTTGCCTGATTTCTTTCCAAATTTGTAGAACTAGGCCTCTAACTGTGAGCGTTTGGTCATCTCCAATGACCCCGCCCAGTAATCAAAATCAGATTTGGCAGATTTCCATTCCACCCTATTTTGGAGGGAGTCATTGGTGGATAGATTCCTCTGGGCCACTTTTAATCGTGAGCTGGCCATTTTGAATTTTGACAGGGAATGTTTTTTGAAGGAGGTAGCGTATGAAATTATTTTCCCTCTGAGGAAAGCCTTACCCGCATCCCAGAATAAATTAGGGTTGTTTGTGTGGCTAAGTGCATGTAGTGCTGGAAGTCAGAGTTGTTGTGGAGGTATTGAGGGAAGCGCCATAGGCAGAGGTTTGGTTGTGACATAGAATCATGGAAAGAAAGACACAGGGGAGTGGTCTGAGATTCCAATCTCGTGGATCTCCGCTTCCTTTACTAGGGGTATCAGGGTATCTGTACAGAATAGGTAGTCAATTCTGGTGAAGACATTATGCGGATTGGAGTAAAAAGTAAACTCCTTGTCTAAGGGGTGTAGGAAACGCCAAAGGTCAGTCATGTGCAAGGATTCCATGGTGGATGCTAAAAGTGTTGTTTCCAGGTTATTGGGGTTACGGTGGGACATTTTAGGGCATGATCTATCGTCCACTGTGTGGGAGATGGAGTTGAAATCACTGCCCACTATATGGGGAATGTGAGGTGATTTCATCAAACTGGTAGTCAGTTCCTGAAAGAAAGGGGACCCAGGGCAATTAGGGGAATAAACATTAGAGATCAAGAGATCCTTGCCACAAACGAACGTGGACCGTCAATATACGCCCTTGAATGTCTGAATCTACTGAGAGGGAGGTTTTTGTGTATTAGTATGACGACCCCAGCCCTACGGCTGATTGCGTCCGATCCTAGCACCATTCCCACCCAGAGCTTTTTCAGGCGGTGCAGGTCAGATTGCTTCAGATGTGTCTCCTGTAGGAGTGCTATATCAGTTTTTAATCTCTTAAAATGCCTCAAGATCTTCATGCGTTTATTAGGGGACCTAAGGCCTTTTACATTCCATGATACACATCTCATATGGGGAGTGGAATATAAGCGTTTGGAGCAGGGTGTGGAGGTGAGGGGTTGTACAATGTAAATGTAAGGAGAAGAAGAAAAGAGCGCTGTAGTTGATGTCTGGAGAACCCATAAAGATGTCTACGTGTGTGCAGGTGGGTGGGTTGGGGAGTGAGAGGTAGATAGAAGGGGGATCTGTAGTGCATACTAAAACTACAAAAGTAAACATATAAAGCAAACAAATCAAACCATACCTGAACTTTGCTTTTTTCCACATGGGTTCGCAGACAGTGATTGCTATCTACCACCGGCCATGAGACACATTTGAGATAATGCCTGTGTAAAGGCCTGGCAGCCATAAGGAATGTGGCTTGAAATGTCGGATTACGGGTGGTGAGTAAAGACTGCCTGTTATAGAGCCAGTGTGGAGAAAGACAAAAAGATAACACAGTAAGTAGAAACAAGTGTTCAAAAAAGTTATTGGAGCTAAAACATACCAAGTTATGACCCTCATAGAAATAGCCAGGGGAGCATTCGAGGGAGTTCCTAGAAGCATGTTGTAGGTATTAAAGTCCTCGATCGAATGAACCTGTGGGAGCTGGAGAGAAAGCAAAAAAAATTATGGGAAGGCAGTTTCAGTCAGCGGAGTTCCCCCGCATAGAGGAATCTGGATGGTTTAAGGCGTTTGGGTGAATCCTTCCTAGGGCTGCGTTGGTCGAGAGATCTAGGTATTGGGGAAGCCTTATGTGGTATATTGGAGTGCTGATCGTGTTGGTAGAGCGAAGGAATTTTTCCACTTCTTGGGGATCGTGGAAGGTGAGTTTCTCTGAGATCTGAGATCTGAGCCGGAGAATAGCTGGGAAGGCCAAAGTGAATTTCATCTGTCGCTGGTGTAGGGTTGTACACACTTGTTGAAACGCTTTCTTTTTTTTGACACTTCAAGGGAATAGTCCGCAAAGATTAAGATTTTTACACCTTCAATCTGAAGTGACTTAATTTGTCTATATCTCTGCATTATATCGGCTTTGTCTGCGTAGTTCAATTATTTGACAATGATGGTCTGGGGTGCCGTGCGTTCAGATTGCATGCTCCCTATACGATAAGTTCTTTCCACCATGCAAGGCCTAGGTAGGCCCAGAGCCTCTGGTATACGCTTTGCGCAGAACTCCATTAGGGCTGATGGTTGAAGGGACTCAGGCACCCCTACAAAGCATAGGTTGCTCCTTCTCAACCTATTCTCAAGGTCACCAAGTTTCTGAAGGACATATTGATTAGGTTTGATTTGGACTTGCTCAGCCGCCTGTGTCTGGTAGAGTTCCTCTTCAATGTTGGCTATTCTTTTTTCTGCCTCATTAATGCAGGCCATGTGTTCCCCCAGCTCCTTTTTAATTAAATCCTTGCACTGACAGTCTTCTCAACAGTTGCTGTAATTGTGGGTGCCAGGATCGCAGCCACCACTTGGGCAATCCTTTCATGAGAGTTAGAGTCACTAGTGTGAGAGGAGGGGGAGGATGGGATGCTCACCTCCATTGCCGGTGCATCAGGCGCGATCGCCATGTAGGCCGCATCCCCGGCCTCGATTTGCGGCGGGACCGGCGTCACACACGGGCCGCCTTTTTCAAGGTACCAATCCATTGATGTGTAGAGGGGGAGTGTAGCTGGTGCTTTCCGGGCAGCGACGGGTGCCTGGGGGTGTTCTGGGCTGACTTTGAAGGCTGATTTTTGGCCGTGGAGCGGGAGCTAGTGTGGAATGCTGCTACTCCATACGGCGCCTGAACCGGAAGACCAGGCAGGGATTTAAGGCAGTGTTAAACCCAAACCCAAAAACATAATATATTGAAGCTTACCAATCATTAGATGTAGTGGCCACATCAGTTTTCTTTTCTTAGACTTTTTTCCCTCTGTTTTCACCTGGTGATCTGGCCAGTAACACACATCTTGTTTTAGAGTGCCCCCATTCTGGATACAAGAACACAGGGATCAACTTTGGACAGCAGAAATATCAGCCTGTGTGGAGGGGAGTGTTAGATGCACAAGCAGATTTAAATGCACTAACAAATTGAAGCCAAACACCAACTTTTACAGGGGTGGGCAACCTTTTGAGAGGTGGCGATCTATCTGAACAACATGAAACAGATCAACAATCACTGGGGTGTCAGGACAATGGACAATGGACAGTGTCAGTCAGTAGGGCAATGAACAGTGTCAGTAGAGCAGTGGGAATGATGTCAATAGAATAGTGAACAGTGTCAGTAGAGCAGTGGGGGGTGTCATTAGAGCAGTGAATCGTGTCAGTCAGTAAAGCCAGTAGAGCAGTGTATAGCAGTCAGTAGGGCAGTAGACAGTGTCAGCAGGACAGTGTACAGGAGTTAGTAGGGCAGTGGACTCATTGGCTCGGCAATGGTGAAGTGAAGTCCCACTTTCAGTGAGCTCTGCAAGGCACCACCTCCCTGACTGACAGTAAACCGTATGCATGGCTAAACTACTCGGGACATCAGAGCTCAACCCACAGCTAAGAGACTCCTGACCTGAGAGCATTGTATTATGGTGGTGGATGTTTTGACTGAGGAGCAGTGTCCAGCAGAAATGAAGGACCTAGATGAGCTTGCAGAGCAGGGAAGCGCCAGCTACACACTACTACTTGCTCTCCTGGCACACTGATCCCAGGTGGCCCATCTCTCTTGTCCATCCCATGTGATGTCACATACAAGTGTCTGGGATGGAGAGAAGGACCAGCCTGGGATCAAGGCAGCATACTATGTTGTTTCTTCCCTGCCATGCTCTGCATATGTGGGAGGAGCAGTTGGGGGACAGCAAGGAAGGGACGCCATCTACGGGTTGCCAATTCCTGAACTAATTGATAGGCAGTTATAGAAAACAGTTGTTTCCTTTTAGAGTAAACATTTTACATAAAAAAGCTGATAGTTTTAAGCACCCCTAATAGTGTTAAATGGTTTGTCTCATCTCTGTAACTGATACATTCTGCTATAGAGCTTGTTCTTTTGAAAAAAAATGAATGCAATGATTACATCTAAGAAATGGTAATCTGCTATATAATACATGTTTTCTTTTGGTTTAATACTATTATAAAGTCCCTTTAAAAACAATGAAGAAAACAAAAAAAAAAAAAAAGAACTAGAACGTGATGTTAAAGAACCATACTGTATACAATAAAGCACCCCAGTCATTATGTATTTTTGCTATCACTATCCCATCAGCTGATATTTACAATTAGAAAACAGGATGAAAATGTAAAGGTACCTCTTTCTTTTTTTTACAAATATATATATACAGTATATGATACACATAAGAAAGTTACTCAATATATATATATATATATATATATATATATATATATATATATATATATATATTGAGTAACTTTCTTATGTGTATCTTCTAATCAATGTATAAATATGGTGATAGCTGTCCTTTCAATTACTAATTTTAAATAATTACCGTAGCTTTGGTGTGTAATAATTCCCATGATGCTTAGCCAACCTTTTGTTTTTTTAATGATGCACAACAGTAGTCTCTTACCTCCACCCCAAACTACTAATTAACAATTTTGTTAACTCTCCTAACAGGGTCATGATGTCTTTTTATGTTGATGCATATAAATGTTGTCTTTGTATTCTCTCCAACAGTGTCACAGAATGCATTATTATCACTTTTTTTGTTCATGTTGCTATTAACAAGGGTTTGGTGCACATCCTCCGGGAAATTAAAAGACAAATATGGCCTATTTATGTACAAGCATGGTTTATTTTCTCTTAAGAGAAACTCATATTGCCAATTCATAAGTAGATGATTTTCAAATGAGCATTATTAACTGCTCTGCTGCTTTCTGATGTGAAAAATGAATATACCATAAAATGTTCAGTTCATATTACTCAATAAAAAACTATTTTGAACTAAAATGTTTTAACCATTATAACTGTAAGCTAGAGGTATTAGCAAACAACACCAGACAAAGTTTTTTTTTTTCTTTTAAATAGAGTAGTGAAGGGTTAGAATCACTGTCTGATTTTTATTACTGTGCGTGTATATTGGGAAGTGTTTGGAAATTCACCAAGAACAAAACAAAACAAAAATAATATTTAAATAACAAATCCTTTCTTTTATCCTGGTGTCAAAGGGAAAAAGGGTGATTGAAAATATTTTCAATGGGCTTATGAGGTCATTGACAGAAATAAAAACTATCACAGGAGAGCCGGTCACATGCTCCTCCAGGTAGTTATGTAGGTAGCAAAGAGCAAGGAGCTGCAAGAATGGACAGCTAAGGTAAGTATATGGGGTTGGGGGATTTCCTTTCCAGTTACACTATTTCTTTAACGATAATAAAAAATGTTTTTTTGTTTTTTTTAATGTTATATACGTTTTATTCTATCACTATGATTACACTTCAATGACTGGCATATCATCTACAGCAGTGGTTCTCAACCTCAGTCCTCAAGTACCCCCAATGGGCCATGGTTTGGGAACTTCCCTTACATAAAATAGCTCTTATCAATACCATGTCAAAAGACTGAACATTTTGATAAAAAATTATATTTTCTAATTTTTGTTATTAAAAAAATACAATAAACTCAATTTTAGTCATACATTTTTTGCCAAAATGCATTCAGCCACATTTCTTGGGTAAAAAGTTAATAAGAGTATATTTATTGGTTTGCGCAAAAGTTATAGCGTCTACAAACTTGGATACATTTTGTGGAATTTACGCAGCTTTTAGTTTGACTGCCTATCTCCTGAGGGGCTATAATGGAAGGACAGTACAAACCCCCCCAATGACCCCATTTTGGAAAGTAGACAACCCAAGGAATTTGCTGAGAAGCATGTTGAACCCATTGAATATTTTTTATTTTTGTCACAAGTGACTGAAAAAGGACAAAAAAAAATACACAAAGTTGTCGCTGAAATTATATATTGCTCACACATGCCATGGGTATATGTGGAATTACACCCCAAAATACATTCTGCTGCTTCTACTGAGTACAGGGATACCACGTGTGAGACTTTTTGTGAGCCTAGCTGCATACAGGACCCCAAAATGCAATCACCGCCTTCAGGATTTCTAAGGGCGTAAACTTTTGATTTCACTCCACACCACCTATCACCATTTTGGAGGCCATGAAATGCCAAGATAGCACAACCCCGCCCCCTGCCCCCCCCCCCCCAAAATGACCCTGTTTTGGAAATTAGACATCCCAAGCTATTTTCTGAGAGGCATGTTGAGTCCATGGAATATTTTATATTCTGCCACAAGTTTTGTGAAAATTACAATTTTTTTCCACAAAGTTGTCACTAAATGATATATTGCTCAAACATGCCTTGGGTATATGTGAAATTACACCCCAAAATACATTCTGCTTTCTGCTGCTTATCTTGAGTACGGGGATACCACATGTGTGAGACTTTGTGGAAGTCTTGCCGTGTACAGGATCCCGAAACCAAGCACCGTCTTCAGGCTTTCTAAGGGTTTCAACTTTTCATTTCACTCTTAACTACCTATCACAGTTTTAGAGGCCAAGAAATGCCGAGATAGCACAAAACCCCCCTAAATGACACCATTTTGGAAATAGACACCCCAAGCTATTTGCTGAGAGGTATGTTGAGTATTTTGCAGATCTCCCTTTTTATCACAAAGTTTTGAAAAAAGAAGAAAAAAATAAGTTTTCCTTTTCTTTCTTAATTTTCCAAAACAACTGAGATGTGCAAAATACTCACTGTGCCTCTTAGCAAATACCTTGGGGGTGTCTACTTTCCAAAATGGGGTAATTTGGGGGGTTGTGCTATCTTGACATTTAAGGGCTTCCAAAACTGTGATGGGTAGTGAGCAGTAAAATCGTCATTTTACGCCCTTAGAAAGCCTGAAGGCGGTGATTCGTTTTCGGGGTCCTGGACGCTGCTAGGCTCCCAAAAAGTCTAACACATGTGGTATCACCTTACTCAGGAGAAGGAGCAGAATGTATTTTGGGGTGTAATTTCACATATACCCATGCCATGTGTGAGCAATGTATCATTTAGTGTCAATTTTCCCGAAGCTTGTGACAAAATATAAAATATTTCATGGACTCAACATGCCTTTCAAAAAATAGCTTGGGAAGTCTACTTTCCAAAATGGGGTCATTTGGGGGGGTTGTGCTATCTTGATATTTCAGGGCCTCCGTAACTGTAATAGGTAGTGAGGAAGTGAAATCACCATTTAACGCCCTTAGAAATTCTGAAGGTGGTAATTGGTTTTCAGGGTCCTGTACACAGCTAGGCTTCAGGGCTACCACTATGCAAACTAGGCAGCCACCTAGGACATACTGCTACCTAGGGACGCCCAGCCCCTATTTTCCCTCCGTGTCTGCATGCTCTGCTCATGCTCATGCTCTGAAATTATGCTTACTATTTCCATTTTTTAAATAAACATATTGCAATGAATTTTCGATCTGCTTTTTTATTGGAGCGCAAATTTGAGACATCCCTGAGATGGCACAGTGTGACACAGAGAAAGTGTTGCTACATTCCCAATTATTGAAAAACAGATCGGATCTGTCCTGCAGGGAAGACTGCAAATATATCCAAAGGCTTGTTTAATTCATGTCTCTGGTGAGTGTGCACTGCTTATAGCAGTGGTGGAGGAGCACCTTTCTGGTTGATGAAAGAATTTGTGCATTTACCTATATTATATTCACTTTCTTTGAGCATGGTGGATGGACTAATTATCTTTTGGAGATTTACTATGAAATCTGCCTAGAACCTTTTTTTGTTAATTGAATTTGTGATTTTTTTTCTTTGTTAATTGAATTTGTAAATTATTGCTTATGTTTTCACAAACATTTTCACCAAATGTGATATATCCAATGAGATGGCCCTATGACTATGCAGTGCTGTACCCTACGCTAATATTCCACTAGTGTGCTAGCGAGTAAAACATTTACCAATGCAGAGACCAGGCTGGCCAGGACAGGAGAGACAATAATAATGTGTGTCAAGCCTATATCAATGTTTCCTACAGACAAACATCTTTTTTGGGGTGTTCTTTGGCCTGAGGTACCACAGAGGACTTCTGGGAAGTGTCTCTCATGCAGCCGGCCTTCTGCATTTGCATTGGGAAGTTGGGGCACAGCACCATCCAGAAACAGAAGGGCTGTGATGATATCTTCCTGGAATTTAAGTAAGGATCCAGTTCATCCCGATGCTTTGTATAGCACATAAGCATTCAGCAGAGACAATTGAAAAAGGTATACAGACACTTTTTTGTACCAGCGTCTGGCCTTACGGGCAATTAAGTACAGTACCAACAACTGGTCCTTGAGGTCCACCCCTTCCATATTGAGGTTGTAATTAGAGTTGAGTGAACCCGAACTGTAAAGTTCTGGTTCGTACCGGACTAGGGTGTCCATGTCCCGAACCCGGACATTTGAGAAAAAGTCCGGGTTCAGGTATTTTTTTGCGCCTGTTGAATAGCTGCAGGGCAGCCAATCAACAAGCGTTTCACTTGTTTGCCCTTAGAAGCCATCACAGCCATGCCTACTAATGGCATGGCTGTGATTGGCCAGTGCATCATGTGACCCAGCCTCTATATAAGCTGGAGTCAGGCAGTGCTGCATGTCACATCATCTCATACTAGTGTAGGGAGAGGATGCTTCTGCTGCTGTGAGGGACAGATTAGCTTTAGAAAATCATCTCATACTGGTGTAGGGAGAGGATGCTGCAGCTGCTGCTGCTGTGAGGGACAGATTAGCTTTATAAAATGTGTTAAAAACAGCGATTTATTGGTGGGTGGGTGCTAGAGGAGATTTTTGTTTGCTAGGGTACATTTTGTTTGCTAAGCAAAGCGGCTCAGATAAAACCTAAGCAATTTTTCTGTTTGTTAGGTGGACATTTGCAGCCAACTGCTTGTGTGTCAGGGACACTACTTTAATCATGATCTGTTACTTCAGTTGGCAACATTTTGGCATATTTAAATACTGCTTTTACATTGCAGTTAGACAAATTAAACATTTTTTTTGGTGCAAAATATTACATTTGCGGCCAGCAGTGCATTTCTTGCACAAAATTAAAAAGTACGTCTACATTGCTGGTTTAAAAAAAATATATTCTAAATACTACATTTGCGGCCAGCGGTGCATTTCTTGCACAAAAATAAAAAGTGCGTCTACATTGCTGGTTTTAAAAAAAAAAAATCTAAATACTACATTTGTGGCCAGCGGTGCACTTCTTGCACAAAAATAAAAAGTGCATCTACATTGCTGGTTTAAAAAAATATTCTAAATATTACATTTGCGGCCATCGGTGCATTTCTTGCACAAAAATAAAAAGTGCATCTACATTGCTGGTTTAAAAAAAACAAATATTCAAAATACTACATTTGCGGCCAGCGGTGCATTTCTTGCACAAAAATAAAAAGTGCGTCTACATTGCTGGTTTAAAAAAAAAACATATTCTAAATATTACATTTGCGGCCAGCGGTGCATTTCTTGCACAAAAATAAAAAGTGCATCTACATTGCTGGTTTAAAAAAAAATATTCTAAATTCTACATTTGCGGCCAGCGGTGCATTTCTTGCACAAAAATAAAAAGTGCATCTACATTGCTGGTTTAAAAAAAAATATTCTAAATACTACATTTGCGGCCAGCGGTGCATTTCTTGCACAAAAAAGTGCGTCTACATTGCTGGTTTAAAAAAAAAATATTCTAAATACTACATTTGTGGACAGCGGTGCATTTCTTGCACAAAAATTAAAAGTGCGTCTACATTGCTGGTTTAAAAAAAAAAAATAGTGCTACATAGTACATTTGCACCTTGCTGTGCATTTCTTGCACAAAATTAAAAAGTGCGTTGACATTGCTGGTTTAAAAAAAAAATAGTTCTACATAGTACATTTGCACCTTGCTGTGCATTTCTTGCACAAAATTAATAAGTGCGTCTACATTGCTGGTTTAAAAAAAATAATAAATTGTGCTACATAGTACATTTGCACCTTACTGTGCATTTCTTGCACAAAATTAAGAAGTGCGTCTACATTGCTGGTTTAAAAAAAAGAATAATAAATGCCTCTACCACCTCCTCATCCGGTCAGCGTAACACCTTCCCCACCAAATTCAGCACATCCAGGAGGAAACTACAGCAGGCTGTTTTAAAACTGATATGTTTGGGGGATAAACCCCACACTGCGCAGGAGCTGTGGACAGGCATTGAACAAGAGGCCGATGAGTGGTTGTTGCCACGGAGCCTCAAGCCCGGCCTGGAGGTTGTGATAATGGGAGAAAAATCGCTGCAGCGGAACGTAGGCCTTCCCGCTCACTGCCTCCTATGCGACGTGCCCACAAGGTGGAACTCCACCTTGCACATGCTGGAGAAACTGTGCAAGCAGCAGCAGGCAATAGTGGAGTTTCAGCTGCAGCATGCACGGGTCAGTCGCTCTGCGGAACAGCACCACTTCACCACCAACGAGTGGGCCTCCATGCGAGACCTGTGTCCTCAACCTCCTACTCCACATCCACCTCCTCCTCCATTTTTTATTTTGTTTATGTGATTTTAAGTTATTTCCCTATCCACATTTGTTTGCAGGGCACTTGTCCTACTCTTACCCCCATTGTGCTTCCTTTTGAAGCCCTCTAGCCCTTTCCAGGACTTTTTTAGAGCCATTTTAGTGCCCAAAAGTTCAGGTCACCATTGACTTCAATGGGTTCGGGGTCAAGTTCGGGGCCGAACTCAAACTTTTTTGCGAAGTTCGGCCGAACCCGCCAAACCCAAACATTCAGGTGTCCGCTCAACTCTAGTTGTAATCATGGACACAGAGGGGCTTCTCAACAATGCCAGTCGCCATTGGAATTTGGACTGCCGTGTCTGTGTGAATAGAGGACAGAATGAAAACATTCAGTTTTTCCCTCCACTTCACTGCAAGCAAATTATTACATCTCAAGTAGGCTCTCTCCCCCCATCTAAGTCAGGACTCTACAAGCCATTGGTGGAAGCCCCGGTGATTAGATCGCACAGTGTCACATGCGCCAATTCCATGATCAAACAAGTGACTAAAAAGTGGCACGCTCATGTAAAAATTGTCCACATACAAGTGGTATCCTTTTCCAAATAAGGGTGACACCAAGTCCTAGGAAATCTTGCCAGCGCTCCCTATGTAGTCTGGGCAGTTGGGGGGCTCCACATGACTGTCTTTTCCCTCATAAACAATAAAACTATATGTATAGCCTGCGGCCCTGTCACAGAGCTTATATATATTGACCCCATATCTCGCACGCTTGCTGGGGAGAAACTGTTTGAAAGCAAGACAGATAGAAAATGTAATCAGGGACTTGTCTACACAGACAACTTGATTGGGAATAAACAAGGCGAATTGTTGGTTGAAGTGTTTTATAAGGGGCCAAATTTTGTGGCACTGATCATATTCAGGGTCACCCCGAGGATTACAGAGTTCATTGGCGTTGGAGTGCATAAACCGTAGGATCTGCTCGTATCTAGCACTGGTCATGGAAGCAGAGAACACGGGCATATGGTGAATTGGGTCAGTAGATCAATATAACCGCAACTCACTTTTTTTAGTTATGCCCATGAGGAGGGATAGGCCCAGAAAGGTCTTACATTCAGAAGCCATAATAGGTTTCCAGTCTCTGGCAAGGGTCAAATGGGGATTAGCGGTGATAAATTGACTAGCATACAAATTGCTTTGGTCCATAATAGATCTATAGAGATCTTCTGTGAAAAACAGTGAATAAAAATCAAGGGACGTAAAATCAACTGTTTCCATCTGAATTCTGGGTTGGCCAGTGAATGGGGGAAGTACGGGCACTGCAGAAGTGGTGGGTTGCCAATCAGGGTTAGCATATGCAGCAGGAAGGACATTATGGACTCTACGGGCCTTTCTTTGACACTGCTTGTGCTAGCCACTGTACCAGCTTGAACTGCACTTATGGGACTCGCCACATTACCAAGTGTTACTGCAGTGTTGGTTTGTCTATGACCAGGGTGTACTAGGCCACTGGTGCTTGCCAGTTCACCAGAAGGATGAACGGCACTAGTACTGACTCTCTGCTCCATACGAGAACCCTGCGGTTGTTGCACCTCAGCAACAGCAGAACGGGGTCAGGTATGCCTGACCATAGCAGGGACCACTACGCCATTGTCAGAGCTATCTGTCAGGACACCACTGCTGTCTACTGTTTCGTACATTGAGCCTGAATCTGACAGTGGAGCTTCCCCATTACTCTCATCTGTCATGCTCAGCAACGTGTAGGCCTCTTCACTAGTGTACCTCTGATTGGACATTTTGGCCTCTAAATTTATAGGTACGCTAGTGTAACTCAAAGGTAAAAAGCACCTGGTTGTCAGAGCCTGCTTCAATCGCTACCAAAAATTAACTGTTAGCATTCGCAGGGATCAGGTGTGACTCTGTGAATGCTGCAGTTATGTGTGCTGTGTTTTGTAAGTGACAGTGATCTATTGATACTGCACTTGGGTGGGCTGGGCTGGGCGGAAGGGGCTAAACTAAGGTGCTAGCAGGTATCTGGGCTGATCCTGCTAGTGCCACATTTTTGGGGACACTAAACTACTGGGGACGCTAATATAGTTCTGATCAGATCAAAGATATTGTAACAGAGCTATCTAGTGTGTGTGCGCGTGTTAGAATACCTCACTAATCTAAGCCTGCCTGGTATTTACGTTGATCCTAACTGATGCTAAAACCTAACTGATATCACCTACTGGGTGATCAGGGGGTTAGAAACCTTTATTCGTTATATACGGCAGGTATTCTGATGCTAAAAGCTAACTGATGTCACCCATGACACTAATACGGTGATCAGAAAAAAAAAAAATTGGTACATTATACTAGTGACACTGGTGACAGGGAGTGAAAGGTTTAATTGGGGGCAATCAAAGGGTTAAGCCTTTATTAGGGGGTTAATAGGGGGTACCTTAAACCTACCTGGGCCTACCACTAACTGCCCTAACACTATTTAGTGTCACAAGTGACACCAATACAGTGATCAGTGAAAAATCTGAAAACTTTATTTGGTGACACAGTGACAGGGAGTGAAAGGTTGAACTGGGGGGGGCAATCGGGGGGGTTAATTGTGCGCCTATGTGTCCTGGTGTTAGTGTAGTGCACTGTGATTTATCACAATCCCGTCAATCACCATCCGGGTCCATCCAAATTCCATGGGGGATAATTGGGGGATTATTTCCGAATTGGGAAACTAACGGGGGTTAATTTGGAAAGTGAGGGACAGTGGTCACAGTGATCATATTACATGGTTAAAAAAAAAAAAGACTAGTGGCATAATCACAGTACCCACTGTAGTCAATCGAAAATCGTAGTCTTATGGACGGCATATATTGCTTATTTCCAAAGATTGGGGGACTAGTGG
>BLSH010312592.1:240082-250215 GCA_018402905.1 Glandirana rugosa
ACCCCTTCCCTACTGCAAGGGTTTTTTAAAAAAAAATAATTTCTAAAGTTCATCTTCAACTATGTGAAATGAACTGGATAGATGGCATCATGCAAACATAGTTACATAATAGGTAAGGCTGAAAAAAGACAATAGTCCATCCAGTTCAACCTGTGTAGGTGTACGTGTGTCAGTGCCTATAATTATTTCCCATATCCCTGTTTGTTGTGTTCTTTAACCACTTCTCTTTAGGTGGACGTCCTATGACATCCTGCCTTTGAATGGTGATATCTGAATGGTGCCTGCACCTACAGGCACCATTCAGAAATTGTTTTTTTCTTCTGGCGATTCTGTGTCAGATAAAAGTGGTCTCAGTGGTGGATTCCCTGCAAGATCACTTTTATCAGAGGCAGGAGAGGTGCCCCCCCGCCGCTTTCCCGTCATCTCCGCCGCTTACTGGACCGCTGGCAGCGGCGGAGATGATCGGATCCTCTCCCCCCAGTGTCCGTGAGCTGACTGAGCAGCTGAAGTCGCTCACTCGGCTCCATAATACGGCAGGGTGGAAATGATGTCAGAAGTCACTTCCGCCCAACGGTCTTAAAGGGCCCAATTTTTTTTGCACTGTCATTTTTTTCAAATATTTTTTTTTTTTTTTTTTTTTTTACATTTTGCTGTAAATATGAGATCTGAGGTCTTTTTGACCCCAGATCTCATATTTAAGAGGTCCTGGCATGCTTTTTTTCTATTACAAGGAATATTTACATTTCTTGTAATAGGAATAAAAGTGATCTATTTTTTTAAAAATTGAACAGTGTAAAAATAAAAAGTAAAAAGCAAAATAAATAATTAAAAAAAAAATTAAAGCGCTCCGTCCTGCCGAGCTCGCGCGCAGAAGCGAACGCATACGTATGTCCTGCCCACATATGAAAACGGTGTTCAAACCACGCATGTGAGGTATCGCCGCAATCGTTAGAGTGAGAGCAACAATTCTAGCACTAGACCTCCTCTGTAACTCAAAACTGCTAACCTGTAGAATTTTTTAAACGTCCCCAATGGAGATTTTTAAGTTGCAAAGTTTGTTGCTACTCCACGAGCGGACGCAATTTTGAAGCATGACATGTTGGGTGTCATTTTACTCAGCGTAACATTATCTTTCACAATATAGAAAAAAATGGCCTAACTTTACTGTTTTCTTATTATTTAACTAAAAAAAAAATGAATTTATTAAAAAAAAAGCACGCTTGGAAGACCGCTGTGCAAATATGGTGTGACATAAAATTTTGCAATGACCGCCATTTTATTCTCTAGGGTGCTAGAATAAAAATATATAATGTTTGGGGGTTCTAAGTAATTTTATAGCAAAAAAAACAGTTTTTAACTTGTAGACACTGAACCCAAAAAACAGGCTTGGTATTGAAGTGGTTAAGATATACATCCAAGAGTCTTTTAAAAATATCCATACTTCCCACAGCCACCACCAATTGTGGAAGGGAGTTCCACATCCTTATTGCTCTGACAGTGAAGAACCCCCTGCGCAGTTTAAGCTTAAACCGCTTCTCCTCCAGTCTCATTGTGTGGCCCCGTGTCCTCTTACACCCCCTGAGACTGAATAGTTTTTCCTATGCTGGGATCCCCATTGAGGTATTTGTAGATCAGTATCATGTCCCCTCTCAAGCGTCGCTTCTTCAGCGAGAATACATTTAGAGTTTGCAGTTGTTCCTTGTAGTTGAGGTCCTCCAGTCCCCTTATTATTTTTGCTGCTCTTCTTTGGACTCTCTCCAGCTCAAGCACATCCCTTTTGAGGACTGGTCACCAGATCTGGATGGAATACTCCAGATGTGGCCTAATCAGGGTTTTATAAAGTGGCAGAATTATAGTATTATCCCTGGAGTATATCCCTTTTTTATGCATGTTAATATTCTGCCTGCTTTGGTAGCTGCAGCTTGACATTGTATGCTATTGCTCAATCTGTCATCTACTAGGACCCCTAGATCCTTCTCCATATTGATTCCACCAGAGGTTTTCCCCCTAGTGAGTAGTTTGCATTTTTGTTTTGTGCCCCCAATTGCATTACTTTCCATTTCTCTACATTAAACCTCATTTGTGATTTGTCTGCCCACTCATTATTTTGTTCATGTCAATCTGTAAAATTTCTATATCCTGATGTGAGTTTATTGCTCCGCTTATCTTTGCGTCATCCGCAAAAACTGAGACTGAGCTATTTATCCCATACTCTAGATCATTTCTGAATAAATTGAATAGAATTGGAATACGGTATTTATAACCACCCTTTGGGCACATCCCTGTAACCAGTTTTTTACCCAAGCACAAACCTTATGGTCCATGCCTGCAGATCGCAACTTGTAAATTAAGCTTTTATGGGGGACTGTATCAAATGCCAAATGCAAAATCCAGATACACCGCATCCACAGGCCTCTCCCTATCTAGAAGGCAGCTCACTTCCTCGTAAAATGTTAGCAGATTGGTCTGGCAGGAATGACCTTTTGTAAACCCATGGTGATTACCACTAATTATATTATTTTCCTCAGTAAATCTTTGGATATAGTCCCTAATCATCCCCTCCAATAATTTACCCACTATTAATGTTAGCCTGACTGGCCTGTAGTTTCCAGGAATATGTCTCTGCCCTTTTTTGAATATTGGTACCACATTGGCTTTTCTCCAATCAACTGGTACCAATCCTGTCATTATGCTGTCCACAAAGATTGTGAACAATGCCCTGGCTATAACCTGACTGAGTGTTCTGAGGACTCTCGGGTGTAAGCTGGTCCTGGTGATTTATTGGTGTTAAGTTTATTAAGTCTTTCCTTGAGTCCGGTCTCTGTTAGCCATGAGGGTATGTCCTGTGTTGTGTCACTAACAGTACAGTCGCGGTCAATAAACCCTTTCTTTTTTGCGTAAAAACTGAGGAGAAGGTATTTGGTACAGTTGCCTTCTTTGTGTCATCTGTAACCATCCTCATCTTTTATGTGTGCAATGTGCTCTGATTTTGCCTTTTTACTGTTAATATAACTAAAACATTTCTTTGGGTTTTTTTACTCTCTTCTGCTATGTGTCTCTCGTAATCTTTTTTAGCTGCCCTGATTGCGTTTTAACACTTCTTGTTGCATGCCTTGTTGTGTTGGAATGCTGATGGTGACCCATTCCCTTTATATTTTTTAAATGCCATATTTTTCTCCTTAATGAGGCTTTTCATATTACGGTTTAGCCAACCAGGTTTAACCTTCACTCTTCAATATTTATTGCTCATTGGAATGCACTGTGTGATACCTTTGTTCAACCACTTGCTGAATGCCCACCACAGCGTGACGCCGGCAAGATGGCTCGTTATCGCGAATGGCGGCCGCAATAACTAGCATTGTGAGCGCACTCGCACGCTCACTGTGTCCAGGGGGCAGGGTACCCGCGATGGCCCCCCCCGCAGTGAAAGAATGGAGGTCCGTGTAAGTAAGCACGGATCTCCGTTCTCATAGAGGGGGAAGGACTGTGATCACAGGCTTCCTGTATATGGAAGCCGTGATCACTCCCCTCCCCCTGCCAGCCCAGCACCAATACAGTTAGAACATGCCTAGGGAACACAGTTAACCCTTAGAGCGCCCACTCCAGGTTAACCCCTTCACTGCCAATGGCATTTACACAGTAATCAGTGCATTGTTATAGCACTGATCGCTGTATAAATGCCAATGGTCCCAAAAAGTGTCAAAATGGTCCGACATGGCGGCTGCAATATCGCAGTACCGCTGAAATTCACAGATCGCTGCCATTACTAGTAAAAAATAGAAAAAATAAAACCCCCAGAAATGAATTCTCAGCATCCATAAACATATTAAAATATAAATTGGCCAAAGCCGATGAAAAAATTTTTTTTTCAGAAATTCGAAAATCCGAAAATTCAGAAATTCGAAATTCAGAAATTTGAAATTCAGAAATTTGAAAATCTGGAAATGCAAAAATCCAGAAATATAAAAATTTGGAAATTCGAAAATCTGATCATTTGGAAATTCAGAAATTCAAAAATTCGAAATTCGAAAATTCAAACATTTGAAAATCAGATAATTCAGAAATTGAAAATTCGGAAATTCAGAAATTTGAAAATTCAAAAATCCTAAATTCGAAAATCCAAAATTCAGAAATTCGACAATCTGAAATTCAAAAATGTGAAAATTCAAAAATCCGAAATTTGAAAATGTGAAAATTCAAAAATCCAAAATTCAGAAATTTGAAAATTCAAAAATCCAAAATTCAGAAATTTGAAAATTTAAAAATCCGAAATTCGGAAATTCAAAATTCTGAAACTATGAAATTATAGGCATTGGAATTTCCTTTCAAATTTGGCTGTTAATGTAATAAATACAAATGTATCCGAAATAATGAATGCCACATCTAAACGAATGGAACATGATGAATTAATAATAAATAATAATAATAAAAACATAATATTTACATTATTATTATTTATTATTATTAATTTGTTACATTCCATTTGTTTAGATGCGGTATTCATTATTTCGGATAATACGTAACTTCGGATAAATTCATATTCGTTATCTTCACTAACAGCCAAATTTGAAAGAAAATTCCAATACCTATAATTTTATAGTTGGTTATTATTAGTTAGTAGAGTTGATCGAACCTCTGAAAGTTCGGGTTCTGCTGCTTCGGCCGAACTTCGGGTCAAAGTCCGGGTTCGGGTCCGGACAAGACCCGAACTTTGACATGGACCCCGAACCCCATTGAAATCAATGGGGACCCAAACTTTTAGGCACAAAAATGGCTGTAAGAAAGTCCTGGAAAGTCCTAGAGGTCTGCAAAAGGAAGGAAAATGGGGGTAAGGGTCGGACAAGTCCCCTACAAAGAAATGGGGATAGGGGATAGGGGGAGAAGCCATACCACTGTTCTAAGAACAGTGATATATCATATCACTGTTCTTAGAACAGTGGTATGGCTTCTCCCCGCTAATGTATAGTTTTCACACACAGTTTGCAGATGTTCTAAGAACAGTGATATGGCTTCTCCCGGCTAATTTATACTTTTCTCACACAGTTTGAAGATAGTCCACATCCACCTCCATTTTTGATTTTTTTATGTGATTTTTAAAAAATTATTTTAAGTTATTTCCCTATCCCCATTTCTTTGTAGGGCACTTGTCCGACCCTTACCCCTATTTTCCTTCCTTTTGCAGACCTCTAGGACTTTCCAGGACTTTTTTACAGCAATTTTCAAAACTTTTATTAAATAACAAGAACCCCGGACCCGAACCCGGACTTTTTATGAAAAGTCCGGGTTCGGGCCCGGGTCCCGGACACCCAAATGTTCGGTACGGACCCGAACTTTACAGTTCGGGTTCGCTCAACTCTATTAGTTAGTTATTATCTCAGATTATTGGATTTTTGTTCTATTTTCAGATTTCCGAATTTTCGTGTTTTCGAATTTTCGAATAATTCAGAAATTCAAAAATTCAGAAATTTGAACATCCGATAATTCAGAAATTTAAAGAACAAAAATCTGAAATGATAACTAACTAATAATAAACAACTATGAAACTATAGGTATTTGAATTCTCTTTCAAATTTGGCTGTTAGTGAACATAACGAATATAAATTTATCTGAAGTTACGAATTATCCAAAATAACAAATACCACATCTAAACAAATGGAATGTAACAAATCAATAATAATAAATGATAATTTCCGGATTTTCGAATTGCCGAATTTCCGAATTTTGGATTTTCGAATTTCCGAATTTTGGATTTTCGAATTTCCAAATTTTGGATTTTCGAATTTAGGATTTTCAAAATTCTGAATTTTGGAAAAAAAACATTAAACAGATTTTTGTTATTTGGATATTTCCGAATTAACGCATTTTTTCAAATTTCATTAAAAAACGCATTTGGAACAAAACAAACTGCCCATGTCTATGTGCTACCCTCGTCCCTCCTTTTCCTGTGATTAACACTAAACATGATCATCCTATGATCACTAGATTCCAAGTTGTCATGTATCACTACATCTGAGATCAGATTTCGATCATTTGGAATTGATCTAGCAGGGCATTCTTTCTAGTTGGGGAATCCACCAATTGGGACATGAAGTTGTCCTGTAAGACATTCATGAAATGACAGGCCTTTAATGAGTGAGCTGTCCCCTCTGCCCAGTCATCAATCATCCCAGTATTGGGATAATTGAAGTCCCCCATTATGATTACACTTCCCTGTCTCGCTGCAATTTCTAACTGTGATAGTAGGTCCAGTTCTACCTCCTCCTTCAGGTTGGGTGGCCTATAACATACCCCCACTATTAATTTCCCACTTACTTCTTCTCTTTGAAGTTATGCCCACACTGATTCCACCTCCCCCTCATCCCATTCATAATGCCGCTCCTCTCTACCACCCATTATTATTATTATAATACACGATTTATATAGCGCCAACAGTTTACACAGTGCTTTACAATGTAGAGGGGGGTGACCGCACAATTAAAATATAGTTCAATACAGGAGGGACGGAGGGCCCTGTTCGTAGAGCTTACATTCTAAAGGGAGGGGAGTGGTGGTACAAAAGGTGGTAGCTGCAGGGGATGGGTTGATAGGGTGGCTCAGGTACAGTTCTTAGGTGGGTGAGGGACGGGCTTCCCTGAATAACTGAGTTTTCAGGGATCTTTTAAAGGTGGACAGGGTAGGGGCTGATCGGACATACCGGGGCAGGGAGTTCCAGAGGATGGGGGATGCTCTGGAGAAGTCCTGAAGGCGAGCATGGGAGGAGGTAATAAGGAAGCTAGAGAGCAGGAGTTCCTGGGAGGAGCAGAGGGGACGATTTGGGTGATATTTGCAGATGAGGTTGCTGATGTAGCTGGGGGCGATGTTGTGGATGGCCTTGTATGTCGTGGTTAGTATTTTAAATTTTACATGGTGGGGTAGGGGAAGCCAGTGAAGGGATTGGCAGAGAGGGGCAGCAGTCACGGATCCGTTAGTGAGGCGTATTAGTCTAGCAGCAGCATTCATAATAGACTGAAGGGGGGATAGCCCTTGTAAGGGTAGGCCATTAAGGAAAGAGTCGCAGTAGTCAAGGCAGTAAATAACCAAGGAGTGAATACGTTGTTTTGTGGTGTCAGGTAGGAAGGGGCGAATTCTGGAGATGTTGAGTAGGTTAAGGCGGCAAGTTTTAGCCAGTGATTGGATATGGGGGCTGAAGGAGAGGTCAGACTCAAGGATTACACCCAGTACCTTGGCATGTGTGGAGGGACCAATGGTTGTGCTATTGATCTTAATAGTAAAGTCATGGGGGTGGGACCGGCAAGGAGGAAATATAACAAGCTCAGTTTTAGCTCACCCATACATCATTTTTGACATATAGACACACCCATCCCCCTCTTCTACCTTCCCTGTCCTTTTGATACAAGGAATATCCCTGTATATTGGCCAGCCAATCCTGTGAGCTGTCAAACCAAGTTTCAGTTATTCCCACAAAGTATAAAGGCCCTACACACTGTACAACAATTAACCAACAACGGTTGTCTAACAAGCCTGTTGGCCGATAATTTGACCGTTAGTACACACAATTCAAGAGCCAATTTCCAATTGTTGGCAAACAGAAGTTGGCTGACAAGACTAGAAAACTTTTGTTGGCCAACAAGGCGTTGGCCAGTTGTTGGCTCATGTGTACAGAAGTTGGCCAGCAAAAAGTTGGAAGTGCAAACACGCATGCTCAGAATCCAGGAAGTGTTCAGTCGTGTAAACCTGTGTTCCTAATTCACAAATCACATTCACCTAAACTTCCTTGTTATGCGCTCATAACACCTCACTACGTTCGGCTTTGTTGGCCGATTACTTGTCTACCGTCAGTATGCTAGACACAACCGCCAACAGCCAATTTGGACAAAAAATGGACGTTCGATTGGCCAACAATCTGCGTGTGTCTACTAGGCTTATGTCCTCCTTGTGTAATAGCAGCTCCAGTTCCTCTGTTTTGTTAGACGTTAAATGTCTTCTTCTCATGAATTCAAAGTGATATGTCATTTTTAGATTTGTCAATAAAAATATATTTTCCTTCTGTGAGTTAAGTAAAGTTTCTGACATGGGAATTTTGATCTTAAAAAAACATTATCACTCTTCTCTGTCTAGAAAATATGTAAATTTCAGACTATTATGCATAAGAGTATTCTTTTTGATAAAATGAAAATATTCAGTGCAATGTTCATATATTACCAGGATATTTTTCCTCCTGTTGCACTCAGTGTTAAAAGTGTATAACTCCTGATAAAAATGTACACAGAACCATGGATTTAGTTGTTTTAATTTCAACATATTAGAGTAGTAGTTGTGGAAAAAAAAATAATGAAAGTGAGAGGATATATGATTTCAGTTATATTTTGTTCAGTTTTGCAATTCTTCTACAATAAATATATTTTTGCTTCTATATTTAGTATAAATTTTATAAACCATCTCTTGCTACTAAGCCTTTGAAACAATGGGTGATGCAATTACATTAATGTTAACATGCTTTTAATAATATTATTGCATTAATGGCACATGACAAACTTTTAGCATTCAATGAGGTTCTGAACTTTTATTTGGAAAGATGAATCTACAGTATATGGACATAATGTATCACTGAGCAAAATTATAAACGCAACACCTTTGTGTTTGCCCCTATTTATTATGAGCTAAACTTAAAGATCTACGACTTTTCCTATGTACACAAAATGCCTATTTCTCTCAAATATGTTCACAAATCTGTCTAAATCTGTGTTAGCGAGCACTTCTCCTTTGCCAAGATAATCCATCCACCTCACAGGTGTGGCATATTAAGATGCTGATTAGACAGCATGATTATTGCACAGGTGGGCCTTAGGCTGGCCACAATAAAAGGGCACTCTAAAATGTGCAGTTTTATCACACAGCACAATGCCACAGATGTCGTACGTTTTGAGGGAGCGTGCAATTCGCTTGCTGACTGCAGTAATGTCCACCAGAGCTGTTGCCCTTGAATCAAATGTTCTTTTCTCTACCATAAGCCATCTCCAAAGGCGTTCCAGAAAATTTGGCAGTACATTCAACCGGCCTCACAACCACAGACCATGTGTAACCACACCAGTCCAGGACCTCCACATCCAGTATCTTCACCTCCAAGATCGTCTGACACCAGCCACCCAGATAGCTGCTGCAACAATTGGTTTGCATAACCAAAGAATTTCTGCACAAACTGTCAGAACCCACGTCAGGGAAGCTCATCTGCCTGTTCCTCATCCTCATCAGGGGTTTTGACCTGATTGCAGTTCATTGTTATAACCAACATTGAATCACAGTTTTCACTGTACAGGGCAGATGGCAGACAGAGTGTATGGCATTGTGTGGGTGAGCGGTTTGCTGATGGCAATGTTGTAGATCGAGTGGCCTATGGTGGCAGTGGGGTTATGGTATGGACAGGAGTATGCTATGGACAATGAACACAGGTGCATTTTATTGATGGCATTTGAATGCACAGAGATACCGTGACGAGATCCTGAGGCCCATTGCTGTGCCACTCATCCACGACCATCACCTCATGTTGCAGCATGATAATGCATGACCCCATGTTGCAAGGATCTGTACACAAGCAGCATACTCACCGGACATGTCACCCATGTTTGGGATGCTCTGGATCAGCGTATATGACAGCGGGTTCCAGTTCTTACCAATATCCAGCAACTATGCACAGCCATTGAAGAGGAATGGACCAACATTCCACAGGCCACAATCAACAACCTGATCAACTCTATGTGAAGGTAAGGAGAAGTTACCGACACGTATCAACGACCTATAACCATTCTTGACCTTGGGCGACAGTATATGCGACTAGGTCTCGTAGGGTTTGTACCCACTGTACAGGCCACTCATACGACGAACACATGTCTAGGAACGTTGTACCCCAGTACGTAATAGTACGACGTTGTACTCCACTACCAGCACCTACTCACCGTGTCGTTACCCGGAGTCCTAGAGCAGTGCCATAGAGACACGTAAGTTTACGGTAGTTATTTTACGTGGACACAAGTAACAGGTATCGTATGAGGACAGGTATGGTATTGGGGTGACGGTGGTATCCGGTGAGCTAGATGTTGTAACGGTAGTCGTTTGGCGAGTGGGTGTGTTACGGT
>BLSH010312592.1:252730-263269 GCA_018402905.1 Glandirana rugosa
GGCTACCTCCTCCTACTCCTCTACCACCGCCACTTCCACCTACACTGCCACGGCCTAGTCAACCCCTAGGCTCCTACTCCACATCCACCCCCCTTCCCATTTTTTTATTTGATTTTAATTTATTTTCCCTATCCCCATTTATTTGTAGGGCACTTGCCCTAGTTTGAAGATGATTTTAGAACAGTTATATGGCTTCTACCGTTAATTAATACTTTTCAGACACAGTTTGAAGATGAACCACATTCATCTCCATTTTTGCATTTTTTATGTTTTTATTTTTTTTTAAATATTTAAAGTTATTTCCCTGTCCCCATTTTTTTGTAGGGCACTTGCCCTACCCTTACCCCCATTTTACTTCCTTTTGCAGCCCTCTGGGGCTTTCCAGGACTTTCCTACAGCCATTTTTGTGCCTAAAAGTTCGGGTCCCCATTGATTTCAATGAAGTTCGTTGTCCGTGCGAGCGTTCGGGTTCCGTCCGGACCCGGACCCGGACTTTGTCCCGAAGTTCGGACGGACCAGCAGAACCCGAACGTCCAGGTGTTCGCTCAACTCTAGTCTTTACATGAGTAAATATTTCATAAATTGTTTTTGATCCCAAGATCTCAGCTCTGTTGGATATCTTTATAAGAGATAATTCACAGTGAACTGTCAGTGTACTACATTCTGCAGTTCAGTTAAGAGTAAATGTCAAGGCATAGGTGAAAGGTTAGAGCTAAGTGTTGTGGGGAGGTTATGTTTTCAGTGTTTACTGCAGAAATGTTGTTATGTTTCAGGGTTTCTGTGAAAATCAGGGTAAATGTTAGGGTTGGTTTATCGTTAAGTTTAGTGGACAGGGACGTTTTTGAAATTTAGTTTAGCTTGTTTTTAGCATTGAAATACCAGGCCTAGAACTTATAGCCTCAGGTTTCCATCTATAAACCTGCTTACCACCATTTGCAGGCTTTTTATGTATAAACCTTGTTTACTTGTTAACACTTTTAAAAAATACTAAGTAAGATATAATCTTTGAACATATTTGTATTTAATATACCTTATACTGACTATGCAGTTCGGTAGAAGATATAAATACATAAAATAAAAGAAGTAAATCACTCAACTAAGACTAGCTTTCCAAAATATGAAGGTTGAAATATGTAAAACAAAGCCCCTATTTTCATGGTTGTTGGACCAGTCTTGGACTTGAAAGCATCTTTGACATAGCATGAAATCACAAGAGGAGTAGCACCAGATGTCATTCACATTTTAATTTGGTTTCTTTCAACTGCCAAGTCATTCCAGTGAAGCGGCACTGCTGGGTGTAGGAGATGAGCATGTACTTATTTAATGGGATATAGCTGGCTGTATGAAATAATTTGGACATGTAAAACCTTGTTGCTTGGAATACATATTTTTAAGGTAATACATGTTTGCATTATCATTGCAGAGCTAATGATCCATGAATTTTAAATTTGTAAAAACGCCTAGCAATATTAAAAAATGTATATACATCAATAAAACTAAGGAAATTAACAACTAAAAAGAGAGTCTTTCACCAAAGCACAATATAAAATAATAACAATATACATATACAGTAAAAATACAAAACTTGCACTAAATTTCCTTCACTTCCTCTCTCAGGGGACATAACTGGGGGTGTGTGGCAATCTTCCCTAACTAAGGGGAAATCCCCTTTCAGACAGTTGTTACTGGAACAGGTGTAAGACTTGTCTCTCACCTCCTGTTTTGGAGACAAGCATAACATTTTGGTTTTCTCATCAATGTTTGTCCTAGTGACAATGGTAACCAGAATAAATAGGTGTCCATTTATTAAGCAGCGGAAAATAACCGCTGCTGAGTTCTCCATAATCCTCAGTGGAGATCGCAATCCTCTGGGTGCCTGTTTATGAAGCGGTGTAGATTGCTTCTCCTTTTCAGGAGTGAAGCAATCTACAAATACTTTGAACTGTGGAGAATGCCCCCTGTTACTGTAATTTCGCAAGACAGTGAGATAACAGTACCAGAAAGTCAGTGAAACACTCTGGTGTCCATTTATGCAGTCAGTTACTCAGAGGAGACCGCCCACCTCATACTAATAAAATAATAAACTTAAAGTCCCCCTAACAAAAAAAAAATTATATATATATATATATATATATATATATATATATATACATATAGACACAACTTATATATATATATATATATATATTATCTCACAAAAGTGAGTACACCCCTCACATTTTTGTAAACATTTTATTAATATATCTTTTCATGTGACAACCCTGAAGAAATGACACTTTGCTACAATGTAAAGCAGTGAGTTTACAGCTTGTATAACAGTGTAAATTTGCTGTCCCCTCAAAATAACTCAACACACATCCATTACTGTCTAAACCACTGGTGACAAAAGTGAGTACACCCCTAAGTGAAAATGTCCAAATTGGGCCCAAATTGTCAATATTTTGTGTGGCCACCATTATTTTCCAGCACTGCTGTAAAACTTTTGGGCATGGAGTTCACCAGAACTTCATGGGTTGCTACTGGAGTCCTCTTCCACTCCTCCATGGCATCACAGAGCTGGTGGATGTTAGAGACCTTGCGCTCCTCCACCTTCCGTTTGACGATGCCCCACTGATGCTCAATAGGGTTTAGGTCTGGAGATATGCTTGGCCAGTCCATCACCTTTATCCTCAGCTTCTTTAGCCACAAACAGTAATAAAAACCTGTTATTGTTTCCCACTTTTCCTTACCAGTTATATCTCTGATATGATTATTGCAATATTATGCTCCAAAGATATGTCCATAGGTTTGATAAAGCATATCTAAACTCAAAAACAAAAATGTAATATATCCCTTAATATTTTTAGCAAGTACAGGAAATACTTGTTGAACTTGCCAGAAATGTATTGTCCTTGTCACTTTCTGTGAGCTTAAAGGATGGCATAGTACAAATATCAGCATGAACTGTCCTCACCACAGAACAGATTTTCTTTCTTTCCTCCATTGCTCCATTTATGCTGTGAGCCCATTTAAAGTCCTGGTTAAAGTTAAGTAATGGTTTTTAAAACTCATTTGAGGCTGATTCAGTCTCTATATTTTGTTTTCACATGAAGTTGTTCTGTTTCTTTTCTTAGTTTATTTGATGAGTCTGTCTCTTTTGTCTCAAATGTGTTTCCTTTTTTCTTATACACATCATAATTACATTTGTGAACACACATGGATGGTTGGTTACATGTGACTTCCAGATGCAATTGGCCACCGATGGGCACACTGAGTGAGCCTGTCTGTTTATGTCTGCAGCATTTTGTGAGTGTTAACTACATGTTTTTTATTCATTTATTTATGGTTTGCGCTCGGGTCCCAATTGCTAAATGGGGCTTAGATTTTAACCACTGCGTCCAACTGAATTTTACAAACCTTTATTTTTTACATCTTGTGACATACATTTGTGATCGGAATTATTGTATTGTATGTTCAATTTCTATTCATGTGTTTGACATTTTAATCAGTGCTCCAATCATCTAATTGTTCAATTAAGACTATCAATTTGTGATCTTGTGTGTACATATGTTTTGGATACATCATGTCTGGTCATGCTATGAGTAAGCACCAGCCCAAGGTGTGAAACGCGTTAGCTGGGACCAGTAGTTCGTCTTGTTGAGCTGTATGTATCACTTCTTTTTACAATAAAGCATTTGGAATCGGATTTCGGAGTGCGGCTATCCAACCTTCATTTATTTTATCTGCTCCCTTGCTCTAACCAGCCAGCACCCGTCTGACGGCCAGCACACCTGATCCACTGAGGGCGTGTTAGTCCTGGAGCAGTGATCTGTTGCATTAAGTAATGGTCCTCTTCAGGTTTAAAAGTTTAGAGTGGGTGGTAACATATGGAGAGATTTGCCCTCTCATTCTCTCCTCCTTCAGCTCTCAGCTGTGGCCACACTTCCCTCACAGAGCCAGAAGCTGGAATGTGCATGCTTGCCATTGCCTTGCACAGTCAACAAGAAAT
Source organism: Glandirana rugosa (assembly GCA_018402905.1). Classification (NCBI taxonomy): domain Eukaryota; kingdom Metazoa; phylum Chordata; class Amphibia; order Anura; family Ranidae; genus Glandirana; species Glandirana rugosa. The sequence continues at coordinate 256,719 of BLSH010312592.1, forward strand.
GGAGGCATGTAACAGTATGCTGAACTATGGGTTTTGTATCTCCAGGAGACTTTACTGTACAAAAAAGAATGATTAAACGTTCTTTGGCTGCTTCTATGCTTCACTCTGCAAAGAGAGCACTCCTGTGAAAGTTTGGCAGGGCAGAACTGACCATTAGAGCTCAGCCTGGATGGGAGGGGGGAGGAGAGACAAGGGAGAAAGCAGCTGCATGTGTGTAAGTAAAATTTGGACTGAGAACAGTCTGGAGGGGATGGGGGAGGAGGGTGAGAGAAGCTGCTTGTGTGTGAAGAAACTTGGAGAACAGCCTGGATGGGAGGGAAGAGGAGGTTGAGAAGTGCTGAAGCAATGCTGAAGTCTCAGGAGTGTGCAGACTGCCAGGAGACAGTGTCAATCACACAGAAGAGGAAGAAGTGGGTGGATCCTGACATTTTGGTCGGGATTACACTGCAGGAGAGACATTAGCCCCCCACACTGGTATTTTATTTGATTTTACAAGAAAGGGTGTACATTTCAAAGGCTGGAAGTCAGGAAGGCAAGTAGCAGCTCACCAGGATTTAGAAATGCACAAAAAATAAATAAATAACTTTATTTTTATTGTGTAAACTACTCTACCCAACATTTAATAGAGATGAACAACAGCAGATTTGTTAGATGTCCTTTATGAGAACCATAGATGACTCTATAGATACTATAGAAAAATGAATGCTGACATGAAGGGACATGAAGTGTGTTATTCACTGGACCATAGCTGCCCCATAGATACAAGGAAGAAATTACTGTAGACATGAAGGGACATGGTGTGTTATTCATGGGATTACCATGCAAAAATAAAGGGAGATGGCTGACAAAAAAAGAAAATGAATGCAGCCACCATATTTAAGGTTTAGTAAGCTGCAATAGATTATATATATTTTTTTTCTTTTAGGTTTAGATATGCTTTAAATCAAAATTGGCAATAACATGAAACAATAGGAGAGAAAGCCCTTACCACATGGACTTACAATCTAGAATCTCTAGAATGTAAGCTCTACGAGCAGGGCCCTCGTTCCTCCTGTATTGAACTGTATTGTAATTGTGCTGTCTCCCCCCTCTACATTGTAAAGCTCTGCGTAAACTGTTGGCGCTATATAAATCGTGTATAATAATAATAATGATAATAAAAATAGAGCGATAAGTGGTAGAACTAATAGGTGAGGGAAGTTAGTAAGCAATATATCAGGTCAATGTATGTGTCTTGTCAGATGAGGAAGCATGATGGACCAGTGACTGAAGAAAATATATAATAGATCAGATGTAGTAATCAAACTCTGTTTAGTTAACATTAATATTTTGAAGATTTTCTGTACATTCAGAGCTGCTGCTACTTTTCAATAGATCTAAAGCTGAGTGACTATCATAAAGCTCAGATTACAAGATTTTCATATTTAGATAATAAACATAATAATGATGGTATATTTCATTAACAGAAGTACATATAGCTTCAGTTTAAGATAATAAATCTGAGAAAAATCATATAAAGGCATAAACGAATAATGATGCATGTATATTGAACAATGTCATAGAACAAGTCTACAAACATTAAATGAAATTTAAAAATTATCTAGACAACCATGGGAAATTATTGACATTTAAACACATAATCATATGTGGAAGGGTCAAAGATTGGATTTTAATGTCATTTAGAGTACAAGATTTACCCATGTGTGCCTAATATAAGGCAGATCCTCTTTATGGAAAGTATTTATCATCCCTTTAAAATACATTTCTTGGATGAATAGATTTATCTTTGGTTGTAGTCATCTTAAGCTTTGTCAAGTAGGGATTTTACCTATTCATGCGTCCCAATCTCTAAAATTGAACTCCAGGCAAACAGCTAAATACACAGTAGTCTAAAATGCATATTCATGCTTTTCAAGGTATTTGAACTCTGCAGAGCTACTCTTCTGATCCTGCCTGATGGACAGCATAGACAGAGCAGTAATCTTGCCCTTTTCCACTTCAGTTAAAGTGTATGTAAAATTAAAATCTACAGTATCTCACAAAAGTGAGTACAACCCTCACATTTTTGTAAATATTTTATTCTATCTTTTCAACACTGAAGAAAGTACACTTTGCTACAATGTAAAGTAGTGAGTGTACAGCTTGTATACCAGTGTAAATTTGTTGTCCCCTCAAAATAACTCAACACACAGCCGTTAATGTCTAAACCACTGGCAACAAAAGTGAGTACACTCCAATGTGAAAATGGCTCAATTAGTCATTTTCCCTCCTCAGTGTCATGTGACTCGCTAGTGTCTCAGGTGTGAATGGGGAGCAGGTGTGTTAAATTTGGTGTTATCACTCCCACTCTCTCATACTGGTCACTGGAAGTTCAACATGGTACCTCATGGCAAAGAACTCTCTGAGGATCTGAAATTTTTTTTTTGCTGTACATGAAGATGGCCTATGCTATAAGAAGATTGCCAAGACCCTGAAACTTAGCTGCAGCACGGTGGCCAAGACCATACAGCGGTTTAACAGGACTGGTTCCACTCAGAACAGGCTTTGCTTGGGAAATAGACATATGAGTGCTGCCAGCATTGCTATGGAGGTTGAAGGGGTTGAGGGGTCAGCCTGTCAGTGCTCAGACCATATGCTGCACACTGCATCAAATTGTTCTGTATGGCTGTCACCCAAGAAGGAAGCCTCTTCTAAAGATGGTGCACAAGAAAGCCCGCAAACAGTTTGCTGAAGACAAGCAGACTAAGGACATTAATTACTGGAACCAGGTCCTGTGGTCTGATGAGACCAAGATAAATGTATTTGGTTCAGATGGTGTAAAGCGTGTGTGGCGGCAGCCGGGTGAGGAGGACAAAGACAAGTGTGTCTTGCCTACAGACAAGCATGGTGGTGGGAGTGTCATGGTGTGGTGCTGCATAAGTGCTGCCGCCACTGGGGAGCTACAGTTCATTGAGGGAACCATGAATGCCAACATGTACTGTGGCATACTGAAGCAGAGCATGATTCCCTCCCTTCGGAGACTGGACAGCAGGGCAGTATTCCAACATGATAACGACCCCAAACACACCTCCAAGATGACCACTGCCTTGCTAAAGAAGCTGAGGGTAAAGGTGATGGACTGGCCAAGCATGTCTCCAGACCTAAACCCTATTGAGCATCTGTGGGGCATCCTCAAATGGAAGGCGGTGGAATCTCTAACATCCATCAGCTCCGTGATCTCATCATGGAGCTCTGGTGAACTCCATGCCCAAGATGGTTAAGGCAGTATGGCCACACAAAATATTGACACTTTGGGCCCAATTTAAACATTTTGACTTAGGGGAGTACTAACTTTTGTTGCCAGCGGTTTAGACATTAATGGCTGTGTGTTTAGTTATTTTGAGGGGACATCAAATTTACACTGTTATACAAGCTGTACACTCACTACTTTACATTGTAGCAAAGTTTCATTTCTTCAGTGTTGTCACATGAAAAGATAGAATAAAATATTTACAAAAATGTGAGGGGTGTACTCACTTTTGTGAGATACTGTATATATTAATATATATGTCATCCTGCCCTATTGTAAACTGGGTAACTCCACTTTTTTGGAAATAGAGAAAAAAAAAAATACAAAAATAACATAGCATAGTATATACAAATGCTACGCAAGATATGTTGTAAAAGATCAATGCAATATGGCAACCTGGAGGCAGTTTGTGTACAGAGCATCTTCAAAAATGTAATTTACTGCTTGCGTGATTGGATTACTGATTTTCCCAGAAGTCTTCACTAAGATGCATGCCAGTTTTTAGCCACCCCTACAATAGAAATATACGTTTTGTTGAGCTTCTCCCCAGGGTTTTAACACTTCTAAAGGGATGCAGACGTTGCAGCTTTCTTGACTAGAACATAGAAAGTGTAACCAGACCCTCCTATTCAAAATGAGTATGCAATCAGTCTGGTGAAAAAAAAGCTATTTCTTCACAGCAACAAAATGTAGGAATCTGCAACAAAGTTTCTTAAAGAGTAAATCAACTTTTGTTGAGTAAAAAACATTGTCCTCTGGGTGATCTATGTACATTTCAAGGATTTTAACCAGTTAAAGACCACCCACCGCATATACTGTATACTGCAGCAGGGAGGTTATATTGCACAAAACAACGTACCCTGTTTCGTGTAATATATACTGTAGTTGCGTGCACGCTCTGCATGAGGGGGTGCTAATGCGCCGGTCACCCGCGATCGCTCTACAGAAATGCAGAAATACAGAAACAAGATCCCCGTTGTGTCAGGCAAGTGCACTGAGATCATCTGTTCCTAGTAATCGGGAACAGCAATCTCTGTGTTCTTCCTCTCAGTCCATCCCACACACAGTTAGTAAACACACTGAGGGAACACAGTTAACCCTTTGATCACCCCTAATGTTAATCCCTTCCCTGCTAGTGCTGTTTATACAGTGATCAGTGAATTATTTTTTAAATCACTGATCTCTGCCATTACTAGTAAAAAAAAAAAAAAAAGTACCTAAATCTATCTCATAGTTTGTAAACGCTATAGCTTTTGTGCAAACAATTCAATATATGCTAATTGGGATTTTTTTTTGCCAAAAAATTTGTAGCAGAATACAAATTGGCCTAAACTGATGAATAAATTACATTTTTTTACATATATTTATTGGATATGTTTTAAAGCAGTAAAGTAAAAAATATTGTTTTTTTTTCAAAACTGTTGCTCTTTTTTTGTTTATAGCATAAAAAAATAAAAACCACAGAGGTGATCAAATACCACCAAAATAAAGCTATATTTGTGGGCAAAAAAGGACGTCAATTTTGTTTGGGTGAGATGTCATATGACTGCGCAATTGTCAGTTAAAATAAAGCAGTGCTGTATCGCAAAAAATGGCCTGGTCATTAAGGGGGTAAATCCTTCCGGGGCTGAATTGGTTAACAAACTTTTTTGCAGATTCCTTAATTTTGTTATTCTGAAAGAATAGCTGTTTGTTTGTCTGTGTCCATAAGCAGAGTGAATTCATGTGTGTCCATGTGGGAGTGGTTACATAATTATCAATCAGTTGCTGCACCTGCAGGGCACTAATGGGAAAAATGTCAAGGTCTGCATCTCATAAGATGTTATTTCCATTGGGACTATCTCACTAAAAATACATTTTTTGTTGCAGGGGATGCCAAAAATCTCACTTACCGTATATCTTGTGCAGACTCCTGGCAAAATCAGTGAGTAGAGTTGAGTGAACACCTGGACGTTCGGGTTCAGAGGGTCTGAACGAACTTTGGGAAAAAGTCCGGGTTCGGCACAGAACGTTGCCTGAACTTTATCCCGGACCCCGAACCCCATTGAAGTCAATGGGGACCTGAACTTTTAGGCACAAAAATGGCTGTAACAAAGTCCTGGCAAGTGCTAGAGGGCTGCAAAAGGAAGTAAAATGGGGGTAAGAGTAGGGCAAGTGCCCTACAAAAAAATGGGGATAGGGAAAATAAATTAAAATCAAATTTAAAAAATGGGAAGGGGGGGTGTTTGTGGGGTAGGAGCCTAGAGGTTGACTAGGCCGTGACCGTGGCAGTGTAGGTGGAAGTGGCGGTGGTCGAGGAGGAGGAGGAAGTAGCCAACACTGTTTTTTTTTTTTGGTTTGTTAATGATTGGGTTAGCCCCCAAAATATTGAGGCCTATTCAAAAAAACAAGTATACGAATGGCTGTGTGAGTCCGGTCTAAATGTTTATTCTGCACAAGGTACAGACAAGTCTTGTGGGATCTATGTTTGGTTCATTTTAATAAAGGTTAGCTTGTCCACGTTGGCTGTGGACAGGCGGCTGTGCTTGTCTGTGACAACGCCCCCTGCCGTGCTAAACACACGTTCAGACAATACACTGGCTGAAGGGCAGGCCAGCACCTCCAAGGCATAAAGGGCAAGCTCAGGCCATGTGGCCAATTTGGAGACCCAGAAGTTGAATGGGGCAGACCCATCAGTCAGTACGTGTAGCCGTGTGCACACATACTCCTGCACCATGTCACTGAAATGCTGCCTCCTGCTAAGACGTTGTCTATCGGCTGGTGGTGCTGTTTGTTGTGGCGGGCTGCTGACAAAGCTTTGCCACATTTCGGATATGCTAACCCTGCCTCCTCCTCTGCCTTCGCCTTGTGCTTCCACTGAGCCCCCGGTGTCATTTGGGAATGCCCTCAGCAGCGCCTCTACCAGTGTGCGCTTGTAGTCGCGCATCTTCCTCGACTGACTACCCAGACGGGGTAAGTTGAAGACCCAGAGGTTTAACCGGTGTACCGGACTCGAACGGGAAATACGGAACCTCCACGACCGGACGGGAAGTCGGTCACATAACAGACTTGCACACAAATCGTGCCGTCCCCCGCAACAGTGTCTGTTCGTGTCGGCGGACAGGTGTCGGTTGCACCTGTTCGATTGGAAATAATTTTACTTGGTTTGTATCTAGGGTGTTCTGAACAGACATGGAACACGTCTTATTTGTAAATCTGGCCTGAGTGTGTCGGTAAGCATATGAACAAAAAAACTTATCCGGAGTTATAAAACCCCCGATTG
>BLSH010312592.1:263757-278961 GCA_018402905.1 Glandirana rugosa
CCAGGCCGGACTTGAGACTCAGTGGCAACAACCACTCATTGGTCTGTTGTTCAATGCCTGTCCACAGCTCCTGTGCAGTGTGGGGTTTATCCCCCAAACATATCAGTTTTAAAACAACCTGCTGTCATTTCCCCCTGGATGTGCTGATGTTGGTGGTGAAGGTGTTACGCTGAGCAGTAGGTGGGCGAGGAGGAAGAAGCGCAGTAGGAGGAGGAGGCAACAGGAGGCAAAGAGAAATGCCTTGCAATCTTCGGTGGTGGAAGGACATGCGCCAAATGGCTAGCCGGCTCAGGCCCACCCGCCACTACATTTGCCCAGTGTGCAGTTAGCGAGATATAGTGTCCCTGCCCGTGCTTACTGGTCCATGTATCAGTGGTTATGTGGACCTTGCCACAGATGGCGTTGCACAGTGCACACTTGATCTTGTCCCCGACTTGTTTGTGCAGGGAAGGGATGGCTTGCCAGGAAAAGTAGTGGCGGCTGGGAACCACGTGGGACAGCCACCGTCATCAGGTTTTTTAAACTGTCCGTGTCCACCAGATGGAATGACAGCATTTCAAAGGCCAGGAATTTTGAAATGCTGGCATTCAGGGCCAGGGATCACGGGTGGGTAGGGGGGTACTTCCTCTTTCTCCCCAGTGTTTGGGAGATGGACAGCTGTAAGCTTCCATGGGACCATGTGGAAATGCTTGGGGACGGTGGCGGACATGGTGGCGTTGCTGTCATATCGTCTGTTGGCTGGGGGGCAGGTGACACTGTCACTGTAGAGGTGGAGGAAGAGGCCGAGGCAGCAGCAGGAGGACGCCGAGACCTTTCTTGGATTTTGAGGTAATTATTCCAATGCAGCTTATGCCTTGAATTTAGATGCCTGGTCATAGGGGTTGTGCTCAGGTTGAGAACATTTATGCCCCGGCTCAGGCTATCATTGCACAGCTTGCAAACCACTCGTGTCTTGTCGTCAGCAACTGCCACGCGGGGGAACGCCTTTGGTGTGCTAGGTCCCTGGGTGTGGTGGGTAGTAGCAGGCATACTGTCTAGGGGACGCTCGTCCACTTTTGCAACCCGCTTCCTCTTTTGCTGTGCTGGTGCCTCTGTGCGACCACCACCTCTTCCTCCAAACTGCACACGTCACTAGCATGACCCTCATTCCATGTGGGGTCTAGGACCTCATCATCCTCCACATCATCTTCCACCCACCCTTCACCACTGCCCTCCTTGTCAGTCTGCACACTGAGGCAAGCTGCAGCAGTTGGCACCTGTGTTTTGTCATCATCATCAGAGATGTGCTGCGCTGGTGTTTGCCATGTCCTCATACTGCAACAGAAGTGGTTGGGCATCGGTGCACTCAATGTCTTCCACTTCTGGGGCAGCGCTATATGGATGGCCCACAGAAAGCACACCCGGAGAGTCATCAAAAAGCATAAGAGTCTCTTGCAGGACTTGGGGCTCAGATTGCTTGGCTAATTTACAAGGGGCTGAGGTGAAAGACAGATGTCCATGGGGTTCAACTCTGAGCTTTCATCAAGGGACCGGGAGGGAGACAATGTGAAGGAACTGGAGACATTGTCAGCCACCCAATCTACTGTTGCCTGTACTTGTTCTGGCCTCACCAATTGTTGAGGGGCATTCGGGCCTACCATATACCGGTGAAGGTTCTGTTGGCTACCCGAGGAAGGTGTTTCCCTTGTGCGTGTAGCTGGCACACCTCGACCACGTCCTCTCCTTCCAACTGGAGGTTCACCAACACCACCAACACCAGCAGCACCAGCATCACCAGCAGCACTATGGCCACATCCCATATTTGCTCTCCTCATTGGGCCCGCAAATGTACTATGTAGCCCTATGTAAGTATTTATTAATACCAAAAACCTTTTTTTTTTTTTTGAAAACACCAACATAGCCGGACTTTTTATTTTGGTGCAAGAAATGCACGGCTCACACCAACAGCTGGAAGCTCTCCCTTTAGAACTAGGAGATGATTTTTGAACAATAATGTGTCACTTACAGCAACAGCTGGAACCTGGCCCTATAGGAGTAGGCAATGATTTTTGAACAATAATCTGTCCCTCTAAGCAACAGCTGGAAGCTCTCCCTTTAGAACTAGGAGAGGATTTTTGAACAATAATGTCTCACTTACTGCAACAGCTAGAACCTCTCCCGTTAGAACTAGGGGATGATTTTTGAACAATAATGTGTCACTTACAGCAACAGCTAGAACCTCTCCCTTTAGAACAAGGAGATGATTTTTGAACAATAATGTCTCAATTACAGCAACAGCTAGAACCTCTTCCTTTAGAATAAGGAGATGCTTTTTGAACAATAATGTGTTAATTACAGCAACAGCTGTAACCTGGCCCTATAGGAGTAGGCAATGATTTTTGAACAATAATCTGTCCCTCTAAGCAGAAGCCTCTACCTAGTGCAGTCAGATCGTTTTTTAATGCAGGGTTTGATCTGCAATCTGTCACTCAAAGCAGCAGTATGTGAAATCTCAAATTACTCCCACAATCTGATCATTGTGTACAATCCCACAATCTGATCGTTGCGTACGATCGTAACGATCGTTGTGTTAGGCAGGGTTTGATCTGCAATCTGTCACTCAAAGCAGCAGTATGTAAAATCTCAAATTTCTGCAATCTGTCCCTCAGAGCAACAGTAGTAGTAATCTCAGGATGCAGGATCAGATGTTAAAATGTCTGCAATCTGTCCCTCACAAAAACGCTGGCAGCTTCCTCTCCCTATACTAGTCAGAGTCTCAGAGAGCATGTGACTGCAGCATCAAGTGACTCCAGCTTATATAGAGGCTAGGTCACATGATGCACTGGCCAATCACAGCCATGCCATTAGTAGGCATGGCTGTGATGGCTTCTAAGGGCAAACCAGTGAAACGCTTGTTGATTGGCTGCCCTGCAGCTATTCAACATGCGTGATCAACTACCAGAACCCAAAACCCGAACCCGAACGTTTTTTGAAATTTCCGTGTTCGGGTCCGGGTCCCGGACACCCCAAAGTTCAGTACGGACCCGAACGTTACAGTCCGGGTTCTCTCAACACTATCAGTGAGTCAATCACAGAAGCAGGAAATTTCATTTTTAGGGGACGTTTTGTACACAGTCTACAGTGTACAGAACACCTCCAGGTAGCCATATTGCATTACATTTTACAGAAAATTACAGCACTGCAGATTGAAAAGGAAAGACAATTTTTCAATAACATTCATTTACAAAATAACTTGAGTCTCAATTATGCTATTTTTTTTAATATGCTATTTTTTTCCCACAAAAGTAGAGTTACTCTTTAAAATTCCTGCATTTTATGATTATTACCCAAAACGCACCCTGCCTTGTACATTTTGTCAACAAAAGCGGAGTTACTCTTTTACCACTTGACCCCTGGAAGGATTTCCCACTGTAGGACCAGAACACTTTTTGCGATTCGGCACTGCATCGCTTTAATTAACAATTGCACTGTTGTGCGACATTGTACCCAAACAAAATTTATTTCCTTATTTTCCTACAAATAGAGCTTTCTTTTGTTTGTATTTGATCACCTCTGCATCATTTCTGATCACTGCTATAAACAAAAAAAAGAGCAACAATTTTGCAAAAAAAACAATATTTCTTACTTTTTGCTAAAAATACAAATCCAAACTAAAATAAAAAAACAAATGTGTTTATCAATTTTTACTGATTTATATTCTTCCTCATATTTTTGGTAAAAAAAAATCGCAATCAGCATTTATTGATTGGTTTGCACAAAAGTTGCCGCATTTACAAACCATGAGAATTAATTCCTGGCGTTTTTACATTTTCTTTTTTTACTGGTAATGGCGGCAATTTGCGATTTTTATCAGGACTTTGATATTGGGGCGGACATTTTGGACATTTTTGACACTTTTTTTGGGAACAATGACATTTATACAGCGATCAGAAATGTAAATATCCACTGAGTACTGTATAATTGTCATTGGCAATGAAGGGATTAACCTGCAGGGGGAGATCTAGGGGTTAACTGTGTTCCCCAGGCGTGTTATAACTGTGAGGGGGCTAAGCTACCATGGGCATAAGAGATCTAACTGATCCCAGTGCAGTAAGTATGCGGCACGCGGTCAGTAAGCGGTTAAGCAAATAATTATTTGTGTCACAAATAGATTAATAACTGTTGTACTGCTTTTAAATCCACCTTTCTAATAAACGTTTAAAAACCAACACTTCTTATACATTAAATATGTAATATATCAAATCCACATTTCACCACTTCTAATACAAGCATTAACAGTGTGTGTGCATAAAAGCATGTCTCTCCAGTAAAACATAATAAACACAACGTCAGATGTAACACATTGATATTCCATACTTTAATCCATCCCTGCTCCTGTTGCCTTAAATCATGAAAAGTGTTCCAGTGTATATTGTGACTCCATTAGCCTATTAATATGTGTGATGAGTGACATTGCCTTCTCCACAGGGACCACACTTACCTTTTCGTTTGACCTTTAACCAATGTACATTAGTCAGGTCAAAAACACTTGTGTCTCCTCCAATGGAACCTGACTGGCATCTAGACATAAATGTAATATGCTTTTCTTCACATGTACAAGATGTTTAAAAAGAAAAAAAAAAAAAACATAACATCACACAAGTTTAGTGCACTTGACACAGTGCACAGATACTATTGCTTATTGTAAACATAGGTTGTGGCCAAATCTTTCCTTATTCTTTATATGGACCATCGTAACAGTAACATCACTTCCAGAAGTCTCCACCATAAGCATTGCATCATCAACACGTTGTCAGAGAAGTCATCACTTTTGTATCGTTGCAAAAATTCTTGCCTGGAGATTATGCCAGTATAAAGTTGCCATGTGCCTCTATTTGCCAGGAAGAGCCCTTGCTTTGAGGGGTCTGTCCCCAACAAACAAAAGTCCCTGGGGATGTTTGCACAGGTGCCTCTGCTACCCCACCATGTTAATAATGGACTCTGTAGCTAATTATGCATACAAGACAATCATCAGGTGGCCACCCAGTTTTAATTTTCTTTCTTTTGGAATTCACAGCAAGAAACATATGAGTTACCACATACTTGTCTTCACTTTTCTAACCTGAACTAAGATAAGATAAGATAAGATAAGATAAACCTCTATTCGTCCCACAGTGGGGAAATTTCTTTGTTACAGCAGCATGAAAAAATAAAAACGAAATGCTAAATGCAAATATATAGACAATAGACATACTATAGTATACAAGTATATACACAACACAATGTATAAATACAAATGAGGAAAAAGTACGTATTGCAGGTAATATTGCACACAGGTGGTATTGCACGTATTGCAGGTAATATTGCACGTATTGCAAGTGAATATTGCACACAGGTAGTATTTTACACAATAAAAGTTTTAAATTAATTATTTGCTATAATCAGCTCTGGGATTTCGCCTCTACGGCAAAAAGCGCAGTAATAATGGGAGCATGTATCGCCAATAATGTATAAAGCAGCCACAATCTAAAGGCTACAGACAAAGATAGCAAAAGTTTCATGGGTGGCAAGCTTCAAGTGCACGCTATATACTAAACATGAAAACACAAAATACACTACTTTCTAGCATTCGTTTAGTCCTGACTCCTGTAATCTGTGTGTTACCCACTCTTCCCACACCTGTGAGCTTTGTGCATAGCTTACTCCTGACTCCCAAACTCTTTGCATTACTACCTCTTGTCCTCTGCATTCTGTGCATTAACTTACTCTTGAGTCCTGCTTTCTGTGCATTTCTTACTCCTGACCCATACACTCTGGTAGTTACGTACTCTTGGTCCTGAAATGTGTGCATTATGCACACCTGATCCATATACTCTGTGTATTAATCACTGTTAACCCCTGGACTCTGCATAATGTACTCCTGACCTCTGCACTCATTGAGTTGCCCACTGTTGACCCTCGCACTCTGAGTGACACTCCTGCACTTTATGCATTATACATTTCTGACCACTGCACTCTGTGTGTTGCATTCAGTACTATTAACCTAGAGCAGAGTAGGGTCAAGTTTAATTTAACCATATACTTTTAAGCCCCTTCCAGTGTTCCACCACAATTAGGCCACATCCGAAATGTGTCAGGGCAAATGGTGCATCATTTTTTTACTCATGGTACCCAAGCTATATTGCCTTTATGCCTTGAATGTTTGCCTCTTCTTTCACAAATCTGTCACCAGTTGTTTGAGGGTGTATGAAAAATGAGGACATGATGTGTATTCCTAGGTTCATAGGTTACAACCGCTAATCTTGTGCCCTACACTATTGTATTGCTTGCTATTTGGGACAAACTGAGATCTAGGAGAAATCTTTCTTCTTCCCACACTCCTTTAACGCCCGTGTTGCTATGGATATTTTTTGGTGATTTTTTAGAGCTTAGATAGGTGAGTTGTTAGATTTTAAGACCATGTGTTGTTTTAGAAGTCAGACCTCTATTATTAATACTGTATGTAAATAAACCAGTGGGGCTGCTCCGAGCTCAGTACAGGAAATTATGTAGAGGAAGTGAGGGGAAGGAAAGACGTTGAACACACCAAGGGCTCAGAAACAAAGGAGAGTTGTTCTGAGGATGTCAGGAAGGAACAGTTGTTTGGAGGACTTTAGAGAAGAAACAGTCTGGAAAGAGATCCTGGATCCTTGAAGATGACTCCATCATAAGAAAAGACCCAAGGTAAGTAATTGTTTAGTCTATGCCTATCACATACATTGTACATGCTTATGTGCTAGAAAGGATAGCTTGTGCATGTTGTAGGCATAATTTGTGATACTTTGTATGCAGCAAATTGTTTTCCTACAGTCATACAGTATGTGTAGCTTCTCTGTTTAGTAAGGCAACCGTTAATACACTACAGAGGTTATTTTTTTTTGTTTTTTATTTTTTTAAAGTATCATTACTGCATGGTATCAAGACAAAGCAAAACATTCCCTTGCTTAACCCACAATTTCCTCCTGGTCTGCTTCCACATCAATTTCACCGGTGGGAAAATAAAGGCCTCCAAGGAATAGGTGATTTTAATGGAAATTACTTCTATACTTTGGAACACTATAAAAACAAATTACTTATTACCCTGAACTTAATTTTTCTTTTTTTTTTTTTTTTTTTTTCATGGTTCAAACTTTTTATTGAGAGAGAGTGTCAACAATACAAAGATATGCATTAACTGTACATAAACGTCCCATAGCCTGACAAAATGGTTAAAAACAAGGTAGCAGGAGGACAAGAAGAGGTATAGGTCCTCGGCGTAAGGTAGAAGGATGGTAACACAGGGAAGGATCCTCAAGATAGTCTGTAATGTGGTTGCCCTGAGTCGTTTTGTGGGGATGAGGGGAGGAAGTAGGTCAAGTCGGCCCTGTAGATAGGGCAGGTTCCTGCGGGGCGGGGCTTCCCGACCCTAAAGTGGTGAATCGGTCCTAGGTGCGGTTGGTGTTTGTCCAAGGGCTAGGGACGTCCAGAGGGGATCGGTATGAGGTTGTCGCTCTAGTGAGAGGGGGGAAAGTAGAATGAGGCTAGATAGGCTCAAAGGACAGGTAAGAAGAGGGGGAGATAGGAGGACAGTCTCAAGTGCGGGAGGGAGATGGGGAAAGAAGAGAGAGGATGCCTGAGTGGGGAGGGGGAGTCTGGGGAGACCAGGTCGCGTGAGATCTGCGATCCGAAATGTGGATGTATGTAAACTGTACGTTCCAGTTCGTGGGGAGACCCTGATACAACCAAATCACATAATTTCTCCATTCTAAACTTAAAGGTTTGATCCATCCATTGTCACTGAGGCCATTTGAGCTCCCATGTAAAATGGGAGACTTGACCAAGGGTCATCTCCATAATTGTGCGCAGCCTATTGCATTAGGATGTGCACCACAGTGTGCAAACAAACATGAGTGTGTTTGTACATATATGTCAGAAGAGAAGAGGACAGTGTCAGGAGGGCAGATATAGGTGTCATTAGTTTATTTTTATTTTATTTATTTATTTTTTACAATTTTGTATTTTTTATTATTTTTTACAACATTCATTTTATTTTTTTTTACCATTTTATTTAGGAGCCCTGCTGGGGGGGGCTTTGGTGAAATATCAGGTGTCTAAACAGAGACAGAGAAATAGACAAACATTCCCCAGTCCCTTTCTCTGCAGCCAGGCAGCAGGGGGAATCTGCACAGTACAGGCTGATTAGGGTGTACCCAGGCACACCTTTCACCCTATGTGCGCACGCCTATGGTCATCTCTGTCATAGACAATCTCCTAATGAATTTAAATCATCAACTCCCATACATGCAACATTGGGAATGAGATTCAGCATCACTTTAGAGTTAGTAGACTGGCAGAACCTAGCTAATGATTTATCCAAAATGCACTATATTACCAAAAGTATTGGGACACCTTCCTTTAAACACACACAAGAACTTCAATGGCATCCCAGTCTTAGTCCACAGGCTTCAATATTGAGCTGGCCCACCCTTTGCAGCTATAACAGTTCAACTCTTCTAGGAAGGCTGTCTACACAGTTTAGGAGTGTGTTTATGGGAATGTATGACCGTTCTTCCAGAAGCGCATTTGTGAGGTCAGGCACTGATGTGGGTGAAAAGGCCTGGCTCGCAGTCTCCATTCTAGTTCATCCCAAGGGTGTTTTATCTGGTTGAGGTCAGGACTCTGAGGTCAGTCAAGTTCCTTGCTCATCCATGTTCTTATGAACCTTATTGGTGCACTGGTGCGCAGTCATGTTGGAACAGGAAGGGGACATCCCCAAACTGTTCCTACAAAAGGGGGGGCAGGAAATTGTCTAAAATGTCTTGGTATGCTGATGCCTGAGTTCCCTTCACTGGAACTAAGGGGAAAAGCCCAACCCCTGATAAACAAATGCACCCCATAATCCCCTCTCCACCAAATGATTTGGACCAGTGCACAAAGCAAGGTCCATAAAGACATGGATGAGCAAGTTTGGGGTGGAGGAACTTGAATGGCCTGCACAGAGTCCTGACCTCAACCCAATAGAACACCTATGGGATGAATTAGAGTGGAGACTGTGAGCCAGGCCTTCTCGTCCACATCAGTGCCTGATCTCACAAATGCGCTTCTGGAAGAATGGTCAAACATTCCCATAGACACGCTCCTGAACCTTGTGGACCGCTTTCCTAGAAGAGTTGAAGCTGTTATAGCTGAAAAGGATGGGCCAACTCAATATTGAACCCTATGGGCTAAGACTAAAGTTCATGTACGTGTGAAGGGAGGCGTCCCAATTCTTTTGGTAACATAGTGTATCTATTAACACATCCCTAATATAATCTAATTATAAAACTCTGCCACACTGGTATCTGTAAAACAAAATCTGAATTGGCATATGATAAAAACGCAAACTTAAATGAACTCTCCTAAATAATAAGACCAAGTCCGACAAGACGTGGGACCCTTGGATTTGATACATATTGGTGGATTAACTAGGCACTGGGAGCGCCCTCTTTACTAGTTCTGGTAACTTCTCATCCCCACTATTACTTATTTTCCCTTAAGTTACACTCTCTTTTTCTCATCCCTCACATCTTTCTGTGTTACCATGCAACATTGAAGATTTAAAAAAAACAAAAATGTGTAGCACCGCTTCATAAAATTGTGAGAAGTGAAAACTGAATCAACCATCCACCGCTGTCTAATGTGTATACACACTTCCAAAGTGCTCAGAAAGCCAGCCACCAATTCCTTGTGAAGTCAACACTCACCAGAACTCTGCCACTACAACAGAAAAACCACTTGTGACAAGTCAGATCCCTCTGGAGTGCTGCAACAATCCCCAGCGATCTGCATTGAATGGCACCTTCTGATGAACTCCAACTAGGCAAATAAAGCTCACCAAGAGCCAGAATAAATGCCCAATAGTGCAGTATTTTTATTAAAATATAATTCAAACACATATGTGCATAAACAAATGAATACACTCACATTAGAAGATGCTGACGACCGGGGGTCATGCAGCGGCATGGCGGCAGAAACTCCGCCCGACACATTTCACCTAATCTGATGTTATCAAGGGGTCTTAGAAGCAGTGGCTTTTAATCCATCATTGGATGTGGTGGCTGCATTCGTTTTCCTTTTAGGCTTTTTCCCTTTGTTTTCATGTGGTGATCTAGCCAGTAACACACCACCTGTATTAGAGTGCCCACACTCTGGATGAAGGAGCACAGGGCTCTTTAGCATTATTAGCCAAAAAAAAGGATGTGATGTTACTGGTTTTGGATTCACAAAAAAAGTATTAGCTTAAGAAAACTGCCTGCAGTGAGGCATGATGCCAAACATACTAAATTAGAGTTTTAGTTTCCATACCCTTTAGTGATACAGCTTGTTTTTTGAACTGTCCTCAGCCTGTTAAATGGACAATCAAAGAGAATCCTTATTCTGATGAGGCCATGACTCTGCACTCTCATCCTGTCAGAAAGCTTACTGTGTCACTGTATACTGACAATACTGAAATACAGTAGGACCTACTTGTCTCAAATAGCTAACCATGCTTCTCCCAGCCTTAATCTTGCATTGATTTCAAGAAGCTAAAATAATGACAATTGTAGGTACTTTTAATAGCAGTGTTTAAAAATAGTGATGATTTTTAATGTATAACTGGATAAAGTTATATTTACAAAACAATGGGACTTTTAATGTGCCAAAAGAAACATGTATTGTGTGTACTATGCAACTACTTTGTGCTCATCATGTTTTGCCCCATGGGCTTCTTCAGGAGACTTAGGCGTGCTGCATGAGGTAGATACTATGAACAAAAACATAGAGTACACATGAGTTTTACACAAATATTTAATATATTACACTGACATCAAATTTAACTATGATGCAAAATATTACATGAGTATTAGAAGCCATATAGAAGGACCTACCAGATGCTTAAAAATGAAAGTTTGATTTGATAGAGTATACAGTTTCAGTAGATTCCTGCATTTGTCAGACTTGTGGGACAGTTTGTGACCATAGGGGAGACATGATTACAATCACCTAAAATTACGTAGAAAGAGGGGTTCCTTTTTCGAAAAAGGCAGTTCTCTTCAAACAGGCAAAAAATCAATCAAAAATAGATATTAAGCATCAGGATAGGAATCAATCATCAAGATTTACAATATTTAGCTTATTCACTGTAGTTACTGATTGGACCAATACAATTCCTTTCCCCTTTAGGAAAGGGTGCTTGATCAGTAAAGTTAGTGGTAGAGAGGGAACAAGATAGTATTAAATAGCACAGATGGAACAAAAGAGGCCAAAAGAGATTCAAAGCAGTCCCTTCAGTTGGTGGGGCTGGTGGTAAGAACCCTAGCACTCCACATCCATGCACAACTGTCCTTGGAAAGTAAACAGGTAACTTTAAGGGTCACTCTCCCTGTTGATATATATCACAGAGCAGCAGACAAAATGGACAATATCCTCCAAAATGGAGGGGAGATGCATCTAGAGATGACTATGCTATAGAGTTGAACACCTGGATGTTCGGGTTCGGCGGGTTCGGCCGAACTTCGCGGAAACGTTCAGGTTCGGTTGACCCCGGACCCCAAACCCCATTCAAGTCAATGGGGACCCAAACTTTTCGGCACAAAAATGGCTGTAAAAAAGTCCTGGAAAGTGCTAGTGGGCTGCAAAAGGAAGAAAATGTGAGATGTTATTAGATCTGCAATCTGTCCCTTAAAGCAGTAGTAATCTCTACCTAGTCCAGTATCAGATCGTTCTGTAATCAGATCGTTCTGTAATGCAGGATGAGAGATCGTTCTGTAATGCAGGATGAGATGTTATTAGATCTGCAATCTGTCCCTCAAAGCAGTAGTAGTAATCTCTACCTAGTTATTATCACTGCAATCTGTCCCTCACAGCAGTAGTAGTAATCTCTACCTAGTTATTAGATCTGCAATCTGTCCCTCACAGCACCGGCAGCATCCTCTCCCTACACTAACCTGAGAGCATGTAACATGCAGCACTGTGACTAGAGCCTCATATAGAGGCTGGGTCACATGATGCACTGGCCAATTACAGCCATGCTATTAGTAGGCATGGCTGTGATGGCTTCTAGGGAAAACCAGTGAAACGCTTGTTGATTGGCTGCCCTGCAGCTATTCAACATGCGTGATAAAATACCAGAACCCAGAACCCGAACCCGGACTTTTTCTTAAACGTTCGGGTTCGGAACACGGACACCCGAAAGTTCGGTGTGGACCCGAACTTTACAGTTTGGGTTCGCTCAACTCTACTATGCTATCAACCCCTTCCACTGTGTGTTAACCACGGGCAATGATACATTCAAAAAGTAGATCTGTTAGTTCTCACCTGAAAGGCAAAGAATCCGCGCTATGGATAAGGAGGGAGAGAAAAGACACATTCTGTCTTTCTCTCAGATCCTCCATCATAGAATTGCGGCTGTACCACTGCTTCAAACCTCCCCCATCCCGATGGCGCCTGATGATACCAGTGGAACGCGGACGTCTGGATGCTCGTGTGCATGCGCAGACTCCACAAGGTGAAAGTGACGTGGCCACAGTGACATGCTGCTATCACTCCAAAATGTTGGAAAGTCCATGCCCTCACTACCCGCAAGGAGGCGAGTGCAGCCTGCCTCCTATAGGTGATAGGCAAGACCCAGGTCAGTGATGACTAGGGGCACAAATGCATAATGTTGCACCTGAGACTTACACTATCTCACAATAGTGAGTACACCCCACACATTTTTGTAAATATTTTATTATATCTTTTCATGTGACAACACTGAAGAAATGACACTTTGCTACAATGTAAAGTAGTGAGTGCACAGCTTGTATAACAGTGTAAATTTGCTGTTGTCTCAAAATAACTCAACACATGGCCATTAATGTCTAAACTACTGGCAACAAAAGTGAGTACACCCCTAAGTTAAAATGTCCAAATTGTGCCCAAAGTGTCAATATTTTGTGTGGCCACCATTATTTTCCAGCACTGCCTTAATCCTCTTGGGCACGGAGTTCACCAGAGCTTCACAGGTTGCCAATGGAGTCCTCTTCCACTCCTCCATGACGACATCACCGAGCTGGTGGATGTTAGAGACCTTGCTCTCCTCCACCTTCCCTTTGAGGATGCTCAATATGGTTTAGGTTTGGAGACTTGCTTGGCAAGTCCATCACCTTTACCCTCAGCTTCTTTAGCAAAGCAGTGGTCAACTTGGAGGTGTGTTTGGGGTCATTATCATGTTGGAATACTGCCCTGCGGTCCAGTCTCTGAAGGGAGGGGATCATGCTCTGCTTCAGTATGTCACAGTATATGTTGGCATTCATAATTCCCTCAATGAACTGTAGCTCCCCAGTGCCGACAGCACTCATGCAGTCCCAGACCATGACACTCCCACCCCCATGCTTGACTGTAGGCAAGACACACTTGTCTTTGTACACCTCACCACACACGCTTGACACCATCTGAACCAAATACGTTTATCTTGGTCTCTTCAGACCACAGGACATGGTTCCATTAATCCATGTCCTTAGTCTGCTTGTCTTCAGCAAAGTGTCTGCAGGCTTTCTTCTGGGATGACAGACATGCTGACCAATTTGATGCAGTATGCG
Organism: Glandirana rugosa; assembly: GCA_018402905.1. Classification (NCBI taxonomy): domain Eukaryota; kingdom Metazoa; phylum Chordata; class Amphibia; order Anura; family Ranidae; genus Glandirana; species Glandirana rugosa. Next base: position 277,353 of record BLSH010312592.1, read on the forward strand.
GCATATGGTCTGAACACTGACAGGCTGACCCCCCACCCTTGAACCTCTGCAGCAATGCTGGTAGCACTCATATGTCTATTTCCCAAAGACAACCTATGGATATGACACTGAGCATATGCAGTCAACTTCTTTGGTTGACCATGGCGAGGCCTATTCTGAGTGGAACCTGTCCTGTCGAACCGTTGTATGGTCTTGGCCACCGTGCTGCAGTTCAGTTTCAGGGTCTTGGCAATCTTCTTATAACCTTGGCTGTCTTTATGTAGAGCAATAATTCTTTTTTTCAGAACCTCAGAGAGTTCTTTGCCACAAGGTGCCATGTTGAACTTCCAGCGACCAATATAAGAGAGTGAGAGCGATAACACCAAATTTTTACACACCTGCTCCCCACTCACACCTGAGACCTTGTAACATTAACAAGTCACTTGACACAGAGGAGGGAAAATGGCTAATTGTGCCCAATTTAGACATTTCCACTTAGGGGTGTACTCACTTTTGTTGCCAGCAGTTTAGACATTAATGGCTGTGTGTTGAGGTATTTTGAGGAGACAGCAAATTCACAAGGTTATACAAGCTGTACACTCACTACTTTATATTGTAGCAAAATTTAATTTCTTCAGTGTTGTCACATGAAAAGATATAATAAAATATTTGCAAAAATGTGAGGGGTATACTCACTTATGTGAGATACTGTGCATCACTAGGGCTCGAACCTCGAGCCCTAGTAATGTAAGTCTCAGGCACAATGTTAGACGGTCTGATACCATCTTTGACTAGGATGCATTTGTACCCCTAGTCATCACTGACCTGGGTCCTGCCTATCACCTGTAGGAGGCAGGCTGCACTCGCCTCCTTGAAGGTAATGAGGGCATGTACTTTCCAACATGGCGGAGTGATAGCAGCATGTCACTGTGGCTGTGTCACTTCCGCCTTGTGGAGTCTGTGCATGGGCATGAGCATCCACCAGACATTCGCACCCCGCAGTTAACGTTAGACGCCATCGGAACGGGGGGGAAATTTGAAGCAACGGTACAGCTGTCATTCTCTGATGGAGGATCTGAGAGAAAGGCAGACTGTGTCTTTTACCTCCCTCCTTATCCGTAGCGTGGATTCTTTGCCTATCAGGTGATAACTAACAGATCTACATTTTGAATGTATCATTGCCCGTGGTTAACACACAGGGGAAGGGGTTGATGCATAGTCGTCTCTAGATGCATCTCCCCTCCCTTCTGGAGGATATTGTCCAATTTTTGCACTGCTCTGTGATATATATCAACAGGGAGAGCAACCTCTAAAGTTATCTGTTTACTTTCTTTCTTAGGGGGACACACAATTGGTGCCCGTTACTATGTAAGTTTTACATCTAGACAATCAATAGTGGACTATCCGTTTCTTAGGTGCGATGCCTATTCCTCCCTCCATTTTCTGTGTCAGACGGAAAGAGAGTCTAGGAGGTAGTCTCTTACTGTCGACATGGCAACGAAGTTTAAAGGGGGGGCAAGGCTACCGCAGATTGCAATTGACGCCCCACGCTTACAGACCACCTACGAGTACGGGTACGTGTCTGAGGTGTTCCGCCTTCACTGTGTCGGTGTCACTGTACGACGATAGT
>BLSH010312592.1:309814-323473 GCA_018402905.1 Glandirana rugosa
AAGAATTGTGGGAAAAAAATACAACTTCAAAAAATTCACCATGCCTCTTACTAAATACCTTGGAATGTCTACTTTCCAAGAAGGGGTCATTTGGGGGGTATTTGTACTTTCCTGGCTTGTTAGGGTCTCAGGAAATGAGATAGGCCGTCAGTACATCAGGTGTGATCAATTTTCAATGATTGGCACCATAGCTTGTAGACTCTATAACTTTCACAAAGACCAAATAATATACACTAATTTGTTTTTTTTTTACCAAAGATAGGTAGCAGTATACATTTTGGCCAAAATTTATGAAGAAAAATTACTAATTTGCAAAATTTTATAACAGAAACGAAGAAAAATTCATTTTTTTACAAAATTTTCGGTCTTTTTTTAATTATAGCGCAAAAAATAAAAAACCCAGTGATGATTAAATACCACCAAAAAGAAAGCTCTATTTGTGTGAAAAAAAGGACACAAATTTCATATGGGTACAGTGTTGCATGACTGAGTAATTGTCATTCAAAGTGTGAGAGCGCTGGTTGTTAAGGGGGTTTAAGTGCCCAGTGGTCAAGTGGTTAAGCTGCTACACTGGTTCTTGGTGAGTGCTGCTGTCTTTTTTTCTGTAATTTAGTTTATTTAGACTTTAGCACAGTTTTATTTTTATTTTTTCATTTTAGAAATATTAAGTTTTAGGAAGTAATGTAACATGTCTATGAGAAGAAGTAGAAGTGAAGATACTCTGGTATGGATAGTCTGCAAATAGTTAATGGCCATGACCAACGATCCCAGTTGTGAGAATGAAAATTACGTCAGATTTCAACCCTTTGGTTTTTTGAAAAAATAACCGTGCTTTAAGGATTTTACTGCACAGCAATATGCAGCCTAGCCAGAAAACTCTTCCTGAGCTAGCTGTGGGGCTGTCAGCAGGCTGCACAGTGAAAATCTGCAGGGAGCGTAGACAGGAAAATGTAGGATGTGAGGAGGGGGGAATTTAGGACAGAGTGACTATACTTATATGATAACTGTAGGGAAGTACAGTTCTCACTGAACATGTTAACAACAGTACAAGAGGTTTGCAGACAGTGCTGTGGCTCCCTGTTCATGAGCTGTTCTAGGGTAATCTATCTGGCTGTTACTATTTTGGTATTTCCGTGTGGCTGGCATTGATCACAGATATCACTGACCACTACAGAGAAATCTAATTCTAGTGACATTTTACCATTGCTATGCTGATTAGTTTAAATAGGAACGTTTATAATGTAACTTGTACCCGCTAAGGAATTTTAGGAATGATTTGTAAAAGTGGAACTACGGTCAAGCTATTGTAGCACTACCCCTTTAAGGGCGGCTGTGAATGGCCCTCAAAGTAGTACAAGCTGATATCTGACTCTCGGGGTTGGTTACTTGACATGCTGTATAGTGGGGTGTAAAAAACATTTGGGTGCCCATCATTTTAGCCTTTTTATAGTTTTATTTGATGGATGTAGCATATCCAAAAGTTGCTCAGGTTTTCTTGGCAGTAGTTTACCCTTTAGACCTTTTAAAAGTCCAATCACTCTGTAAGAGCAGTCACCGTTCACTTCTATAATCCTGTAAAAGCAGTCAGAGTCTTGTCTTAAAACTTAAAGAGGAGTTCCAGCCATTTCCGTATTTATTAAGCGTCAGCAGCTACAAAAAGTGTGGCTATTGACTTTTAATAAGCAATCACCTGTCCCACAATCCAGCGATGCTGCCACCCGAAGCTTTGCTTCTCTCACTCCCTTCCACGGGGCTGGCACTGCAAGTGTGGACAGCTTGCGGCTTCACAGCCAGGTGTGCACTGCGCACGTGTGAGTCACGCTGCGCATTCTGAATGGCCGGGCAATCTTCTGGGACCTGTGACGTGTCCCAGAAGATTGCAAGGAGGGAGGGGGAGAGGAGAACTTCCGCTCATGGTGTTGCGGCCCTCTGAGCGGAAGAGGGTGCTGGGTACCTGTCAAACCTAGGTACCCATCCCCCCCAAAAAAATGACATGCCAAATGTGGCATGTCAGGGGGTCAGGAGTCCTTAAAGTGGAGGTTCCACTTTTGGGTGAAGCTTTAAGTTTAGGTAATATTTTTTTAAAACATCAGCACAAGGGAAGTTGCTTACATTTAATGTGAAGTGTCCTTTGTGCTGTTGCTGACTGTAATAGTCTTCTTCCCCCCTCCCATACCCCGCAACCATAATTTTTGGTGCTATGGTGGTTTATACCAATGCTGGACCTTCGACAGGCACTCATCGAGAGTGCAAACAATGCCCCCCTCTCCAATAATACAAGCTGTACTATAGCTTCCATGAATGAAAAATGAACAGAGAAATAAAAAAACTTATGAATGGAGGAGGCAGACCTTTTATTCATCCACCCATCCTCCATTCATTAATTTGACCCAAACCTCAAACTTAAGTAGTTGGAAATCTTTAGCTTTACCCACACTAAATGACATGACAGATCCCTACCATTTTCTGTTTGTAAATAAGTCAGCTGAGATCATGGGTGCCATTATGACCATATTTGATCAATGGATGACCATATTTGATCAATGGTGTCATCTATGATCCCTTCTACAGTGTTTACATTTCAGCAGAACTTGGGATCTGTCATTGTGATAGAAGTAGCAGCGGCATAATTGATGTTGGATTCAGATTGGGACATTGTTCTTTTTTGGGGGGGGGGGGTTCTAATAGAGTACTTTTTATGGTGTGGGTGTTATTTACTATTTACATTTTTTGTGAATGAGTAACAAAGAGTACTACATACTCCTTATTCATTTACCTAAGGCTCCCTTTATTATAAAGGGGAATTCTGGAATCCAACAAGTCCCTCCTGCAGAACCCCACATCCATTCTAGAGACATGCAGCTTTAAGGCATCTCCTCAAGCATGTTAAATTAAATAGTTACAGCTTTAACAGATGGTATCACTGCCTTATGGTCTGTTTTAAACTTTTATTGCTAAGTACGTGTTCCCCATGGCAGTGCCCAGCTATTCATATAAAAATTATTATTATTTTTGAAAAAAAAAAACAGAAGAATAATAAGAGGATTAATTTCCTGCAGACTTTGGTGGGGTTTAGTGCTAGGTTATGGGTTCATGAACTTCCTGCTGAGTTCACTGATTGTCTAGCAACCTGAACTTTGCCCAGTTCACTCATCTCTAATGATAATTATTCACTGAATTGCCTTCTCTAATAAGCGTGCTTATGTGTACATAATATAATACAAAGTAGGATTCTATCTATAATGGTTTTGTACATTTTCCTTTTACAAATTCTGCCCACACTGTACTAAATGATTAAATACAAGAAATAAGCATTCAGATATGTAGCATGCTTAATATTTATTTTTCATTTTAATGCATCATTCTATTTTGAATGGTAAAATATCTTACCCTTCTGCCAAGGGCATTGGATATGTATTCAGAATTTCACTCTGATGGATTAAAAAACACAGATTATTTTTCTTTTATGTCCTTTAAAACTGCTTGTCTTTTTGTCCTGGACCTTGTTATGAATATGTTTTTCACATTTTCATTTTGAAGACTGGCCTGATATGAAGAGTCTTGGGGATCAGAGGAAACAGAAAGGTCAAACAGTACAAGAAAATTACAGTATGAAGAACTTAAGCAATTGACTTTCATAATAATTATAAATATTATTGTATATGTTGTGCATTATTTACTTATTTTTTCTTTTTCTGGCAGCAAATAAACTTTATTGTAAGACAAAATGACATACATTACAAGTGCAAAACTATTAGCAGGATAGTTGGTCAGTCACAAAAGAAGCATAAAGTAACATTTGGACACAACTCTTAAAGACAGTGTCATTGAGAGGCACGCTAAACAGATGATGTGTTTCATGGCACAGGTTAAATCTGATGTCTCTGAGATTGGAGACAGAATCCATCATGTGGAGACCAAAACGGTAGAGTTTGCTATGGTGCATAATGAGCTAGTAGAAACACATACTGATTCAGAGGAGGGGAGCCAAAAACAAAAACTTGAAATAGAAGACTTGGAGGACAAGTCTCATAGGAACAATGTAGAAATCAGGGGCATTGCAGAAACAGTGCCCCCTGCAGACCTGCGATCCTAGAGATCACCTTTCTACTTCCAGATGTCCTTGCACATAAAGTGGTAGTGGACAGAGCTCACAGACTGCCGAAACTGCCTCATCTGCCCAACTGCCTGCCTCGAGCAATACTTGAAAAAAGTAATTTCTTCCCTGCTAAGGAAAAGTTGGTGCAACTCTCTCACCAAGTGATCCCTTTGCCAGTGCCATAATCTGATATTATCTTTCTTGTTGATTTGTCACAACACACTATTTTTTCTCACAAGCAACTAATCTCTGTCACTAAACTCATGTGAAACCACAAAGTGCTGTACAACTGGGGTTACCCAAACAAACTTTTGAAAACTTAAAAAGGCATATCCAGACAATGTCAATTATGACAAAATGCATCAGTGGAGCTTGTGTCCATGATGTCATTGCATTTTCTGATTCAGGATTTTTACCACAGTATCTTTGGGACAGATGTTTTATACAGTGCTGTATTTTAGCAGACTATTGTAAGTGTTTAGTACATTTAAAAAAAACAAAACATTTTAGTAGTGGTTTTACACTATGTGCAGATTCTTGGTATTCCTTTTCATATATCCACAAGATGGGAGGTTGACCAGTGAGTGCAGTGACCATATACCCTGTCCTGGAGCGCTGGGAGTTTGCAAATAGCTTTTACGACCACAATAAGAAATGGTATTATAGCGCAAACACAGATTATGAAGACACTGGTACATCCACCAAACATCCAGAAGTAATTCCTGTATGGCTGTTTGATCACCTAAATAGTGTGCAGATTGCCACTTTGGTCCAGAGGGCTGTTATTGTGGATTATTATGTTGTTATTATGGTGTTGTTATGGTGACAGTGTAGTTGGCAGCCACATTCATCCTCCCTCGCACTTCAGCCACAATTCCAGACATAAACAAGAAGAGAATGCATGGTATCTATAATAGGCAAATCATATGTCCATTGTTTTGTATTGCTCCATATTAACTACTTTGGAGTATAGCCAGCTTCCAACAAATTCATATAGATCTACTTTTTGCCTGTTCAAATATGTTGAAACAGTCAACAATTTTCATGGGGTATTCTTACTTTTTCGCATTACTGTACTTTAAACACTGTCTCATAACAGACAAGGTGTCTTGAATTCAACATCCCCTGAATCCTTTTAAATATACATGCTTCCATCCAGCCCAAATCTTTGCTAGATTGAACAAAAAAACAAGCACCTCTAAAGAGCTGCTGAACATGCCTTACTTTAAACAAAAAAGGAAATAAGGGCTGCCGGCTTCTCTTTACTCTTCCCTCATCATTTCCCCCCAAAGTAAACCTTTCCTGAGAGGAATATTGTGACTGCCATAGCTGACATCCTTCTGAATGTATAGTTGTCTGACTAATATTTATTTATTTATTTATTTATTTTAGGTACTTATATAGTGCCGTCAATTTACGCAGCGCTTTACATATATATATATATTTTACATTCACATCAGTCCCTACCCTCAAGGAGCTTACAATCTAAAGTCCCTAACTCACATTCATACATATACTAGGGACAATTTAGACAGGATCTAATTTACCTACCAACATGTCTTTGGAGTGTGGGAGGAAACCGGAGTACCCGGAGGAAACCCACGCAGGCACAGGGAGAACATGCAAACTCCAGGCAGGTAGTGTCGTGCTGACCCACTTGCTTCAGTGCCTTGAGTATATCAGGAAAGTAAGAGAAAAGTCAGGACACCTTATCCACATACTTATCCTGGGTTAGTGAGTTACATTTTAAAGCATGAAGGTCAGTATGCCATCTGCAAAACAAGTATTTGAAGAATAAAAAGACAAAAATATCAACCACCATACTTTTTTTTTTATATATAAACTTTTCTTTAACTGTACAGATGCTACGTATTACTGTTTTCCAAGGAGAGTTGGACTGTGCACATTATTATTTTAGAATGTATAGTTACTGAAAATTGCTGAAAAAAAGGGAAAATATATACAGTTATTAGCTATTTTTATTGTGCACTTTTTCCCATTATCACATAAGTAAATGTATCTTCCGCATTCAACTGTGAGTGTAAATTTCAGCTTGAGCTTTGTGAATAGCAGGATTTTTTAAGCAAAGCAGATAAGTATATACAAGTAAATATGGGTAAGAGCCTACATCTTTATCTGGATATGAAAATACAAATGTGAAGATAAATAGGTCGGAGGAACCCAAAAAATTGAGTAAGAAACACAAGGCAGCCTTGCTGTTTTGAAATTCGCTGGCTCAGGCAGGAACATTTTTTTTAAATGATATTTTTTCACTGATTCCCTTCCTACCCAAGACACAATCAAGTAAATATACATCCTTTTCAGCAGATGGTTTGCAAGTGGATCTGACTGATGGCTATCTACTAGATGTGTTCAAACATTCCTTGGTCTGATGTTTTGTCAATGGCTAATTGGATGTCATTAGTGGATATGTTGCAAGCAAAATATTAGTCATCATAAATATTATTAAATTAGAGTCTAGAAAAACAGATACCTTTTAATGAGTCTATCATAAAATCCATAAGCAAAGGCCAGAATGTCCATCCATATTCCTGCCTGAGTTTAACTGCAGATCTCAAAATCCACTCAAAATGTATGAATTTATCAATTCTGGTATGATAAAGTCACAGTAATAATAAGAATAGATCCAAATGTATCATAAAAGACTAGTTACAGCGATACCATGCACCCCTGTCTTGTGAGGTACAGAAGGCAGATGGGGCACATTACTTCTTGGAGAGGCACATATTAAACCTATATCATACGTGGTCTTATTCAAAGAGAAATTTTATTCTGGACAATAAATATGGGTTATTATATTGTAGCATGTGATCATAAGGACATATTGCAAGAGTTTGAAAAACTATAGCTGAAGGAGAGTCTGCTGATAACTATTAAACACATGCACATCTCTCAGACCCTTTGATTTGTCATTTTGTTTTAGTGAACGCCCGCCTCCAAGGCCACAAAAAGCTGTTGCAATGACAGCTTGATAGCTAGCTCTCCATTTTCCAACAAAATGACAACGGGAATTTTCGTTTGACTGCCAATTGTCCGAAATTCTTACTGTTCGTATGCTCCTTTCAACAGCCGATTTTGATTTTTTTGGTAGACAAAAGCTGGTTGTGCAGACTAGAAGATTTTTTTTCATACAGCAACTCAACGTCCGATTTTTGTATCATTAGTACGGTTTTCGTATGAAAAAAATTGTGCAATCACGACTACGCATGCTCAGAAATGAAAAAATGCATACAAAACTATTCAAAACATTATGTCACTTCTGACATTTTATTTGGTTGTATGAACATTTTCGTATCATTAGTACGCTCTTCACTTTTGACATGAGACAAGCATCCAACAAAAAATGGGCATTCTGTCATCCGAAATTCGCATCGTGTGTACAAGGCTTAACACTCTACATTTGCTTTTGACTTTCAGTGTAATTATCCATCTTTCGCATGTTGTTTCTTGAATTATGTACATTGTTCTTCTGTATCTTATAAAATTCTAATGACATCAGAGTAAACTTAAATGACATACATATGCAAAGTGTCATTCTAAAGGCTAATGGTTCTGAAACATCAGGTTGGACATATGCTGCATTGAATTGGACTCTGGAACCACATCCATTTTATTGTTGCCTGTTTCTATTTTTTTTTTATATTATTTTCTTCAAATAGTAGTAATAAATTGCACCATTTTTCTTGTCTTTTTATTAAAAGATAACTGAAAGTCATTAAGCATTATCTCTAATGCCCTAAACCAGAACTTAAAGTTGCATTGAAAGCATTTTGCAAAAACTTAGGAGCAGGTAGGTCATTTATTGCTTTAATAAAATACACCCACCTGCTTGCTCGCAGTCTTCCTCACAGCTCAGCTTACATTGCCAGCGTAGAGATGAGGTAATTATTAGGGATGCACTGATACCGATACTAGCATTTTTACGAGTATCGGATGAAACAGCAGTGCCTTCTATTTATCTGACTTGCAGGGCAACTCTGAAATCCCCCCGCACATGACGATTTCGGTGCAGCTTGCAGGCGACTTCTGTATAGAAGTCAATGCAAGTCGCCCCCAAAGTAGTACTGGAACCTTTGACGCTCCTATTTAGAATGGTTCCATTGCAATGCATGGAGGCGACTTGTCAGGTGACTCAAGTCGCCTGACAGGTCTCTTATGTGTGAAATGGCTAAGTGCAGTATGTTGACAGATTTATTAAAATATAATAAAACACACACATGGATATACACTCACAAACACAGGTAGTCAGACAGCATGATAGGATCAAAGGGGTCGTCCGCTGTGTCCCAGGTGAGGTGTTCCAGCAGGGAGGTCTGCTAGCCCCTTCCAAGCCGGGTACGCTGGTGGTTTCCAGCACTTCCAGGCAGTTGGGGACAGTGTGCTGTACACGGAGGCTGCGTGATGACGTCACTTCTGGGTTCATGTCAGGCAGGGGTGCGCGCGTTCGGATCATCCGTGATCCTTTGTCAGGCTTAGCACACTGACCATCTCCTGTACCATGCCTGCAGTCTCTGACTGTCTCCTGTACCATGTCTGTAGTAACTGCTGTCACTTCTGCCTGTTGCCTCCTCCTTCCCTCCACCAGCTATCACTTCTGCCCCCATGTCTCCCAATAACCCTCCTATCCCTATCCTCTCCCCCCCCAGCGATCACAGCCTTTTCCACCCCAACTCTCCCACCCCACAATCCCTATTTCACCCCACCCTCAACTACATTGCCCTCACTTACCCTCTACTTCCACCCTGCCATCACCCAAATCCCTAACAACCACACCCCCCACCTCCCAAACCACCCCTATTCCTGGGTGATAAGTATCTGTAATTGGTATCGGTGACTACTTGAGGTAAAGTATCGGTACTCATAATCGGTGGTAAAAAAGTGGTATCAGTGCATCCATAGTAATTATAGTGCCTGTAGTTCAGTTTTAAAGGATACCACTCTTTTCTAATTATTTTTTTTTAACCACTGTCATATTCCTGTATGTATTACAGATGTTTCTTAAAAGTTAGAATTGTTACAGCAGATACTGTGAACAGTGCCTGTTTCTGTTAAAACATATAGTGGCAACTGCTGTGTGTGTCTAAAGGTTTAACTACAGAGTTAACCAACTCCAGTGTCAGTCAGTCTCTGTCTGCAGGACATTTTTGTATCACAAGATGGAATTTGTTTGTGCAGAATAAGACCCCTTTCACACTGAGGCAGCGTACAGGTGCTTTTTCGCTAAAAATAGTGCCTGAAAAGCACCTGAAAACTGTCTCCCATTCATTTGAATGGGTGCTATCACACTTGGGCGGTGCGCTTGCAGGGCTGCAGAAAAAGTCATGCAAGCAGCATCTTTGAGGCATGTTCGAAGTGCTTTAAAAAGCACTCCAAAGACACCCCTGCCCATTGAAATGAATGGGCAGCGCTTCCAAAGCACCTGAAAAGCGCTGCTAATACGCCACTAAAGCACTGCAAAAATGACTGCATTTTAGCCGCTGTTTTAGCAGTGCTTCAGTGTGAAAGGGGTCTCAGGCTGAGTGTGCCATCACCACAAGATAGTAAGAAACTGTTGATTTTTTTTTTTATGTCCTGAACACGATTTAAAAAAAAATGGAACACTAATACTCATTCACTTTAAAATAAACCATTATTTATTACATGTAATTATACTTTTTAGTGGCAGAAACATGTCGCAAATTCAATTAAGAGGTAGAGTGCTGATAAATCATTAGAGCCAGCTATAGCTTCATTACCTACTCCCAGGATAATACTCCTTCACACTATATACAGCGCTGGCCTGTAGCATCAATATTTTATTATTTATTTTTATTATTATTATTTATATAAATTGCTTGAGAGGTAAACATATATATCTTATTTATATATACCAGTGCAAAAAAAGTCTGAAACGCATGGCGGCGCTACCAGATGTCACACTATCATGCACACTAAACCCAGAAGCGACGTCTGGTACACCTAGGACAGGTCAGGAAGGCGATAGCGAGAGTGGTATTGCATGACACAACATAAAATCGGTGTACCAAGTATTGCACTGCAGTGCATTTTAAAGTGTTTACTTTGTTCATACCCCTTGGTGAGAGGTGTAGCACTGCTACATGTGAGTAGGAATGTTGAGCTTTTAATACAAATAAATGTTTTATGCTGGTCCCCTTTGCTCTTTCATATGATGTCTAAATGGGCTATGTGAGAGGATTACTGGTTAAACAAAATGGAGGAGGAACATCAGAACCATTGGGAATCCCATTATAACAACATGCTATACATGACCTACCTGTAGTGGTCGGTCGTGGAGATCTGGTGAGTTCTTTCGTGTGGCAAAGGTGGGGGAGCACAGAAACACATTGTTGAGAGATCGGGAACATGTTGTATATTGCTTGCACAGTACAGTAGCACTTTTTAAAAGTTTGGAAGAGTTTTCGGATACTTTTTATGAACTCTTTGACACAGCACTATAGCACCTTTTACTATTATATTGTATATTGTATATGCGCAGTACAGCACTGTGGCACGTTTTAAAAAGGTTTGAGGATTTACTGGACACTTCTTATGGACTTTTTTTGCACAGCACAATAGCATTTTTTTAGTGACATAATATTATATTTATTTGCACTGGTATATATAAGATGAGATATATATGTTTACCTCTTAACTAATTTAAATATTGATGCTACAGGTATTATTTATAACTTGTTATAAGGATTGACATACAGCTGCTTTACCTGCAATTTATTCCCAGCGCTGGTGTCACCTATATTTTTACTCCCAGGATAAGATGTCATTGTAAAAACCAGTCTGATATTGTAATATCCAACCAGCTATGATCTTCTAACCATGACAAACACAGCCAGCCATCTGCTGTTTGCCAAAACATTTTATATACATTTTTTTACGCATGAACATTTTTATAATTTTTCTATCATATTTTTCAGTTGTTGAAGCCATGAAACCAATCAAGTTTAACAGATGGGGTTTACCTGATATTAACTCAGAGACAATGCAAACCAGCGAGCCTGGTGTATTTGCTGGAGGGGATATTGGAGGCTTGGCAAATACAACTGTTGAATCAGTAAATGATGGAAAACACGCATCTTGGTACATTCACAAATATATACAGGTATGTCATCTAATTCCCTGTTAAGGTAGAGAAGGACTCTAAAAAAAATTTGTATTTATGCCCATTTATGTAATTCTTCCCCAGTTTTTTTACTGAATTATCACCCATGCCTAATCTCACTTGTACACTATTGTTTGCCAAGAAAAAACAGATGTTCCACAATGTGCTTTATTGAAGATACAAATGAATTAAGATATCTTTGTTGGGTTCAATGTCCTTTTGCATGAAGTGCAATCTACAGATTAGAGATGCATAAATGCCACACATAAACATAATATTATTATTTATAGTTAACATTTCCTAAAATAACATTATGTTAGACAATGTAAAAACTTGCTCATGCTAGAGTATAAGATTATACAAGATACATACCTGTTACAGTTTGCATTATACATATTATCTCTTGATGGAACTCTATAGAATTATAGCTTTTCCTGTTGTACCTAGGTCCATTTGAGCATCTTAGCACCCTCAGACAATGAGGGTGATTTACTAAAGGCAAGTACACTGTTAACTTTGCAAGGGAAGTTGCGCTTTCCAATGGATTTTTCCTCAGAGCATAGCAAGTGAGGGAAAGTTCTGCTGACTTCTATCATCCAATCATGTGCAAGAAAATGTTCTTTTTTTTTAATCTTCCTTGCACATATGTAATTGTATATGTTCTTTACAAAATTGGATTTCTTTGCATGCTGTAAGCTTTGGGGAAATTTCATTGCAATGTGCAATTTCCCTTGCAAAGTTTTCTATATAGGGATTTTATAAGGGAGCAAAGAACCATTACTAACTAAGCTGAGCTCAGCTGAGGTTGAGACTTGTTTGTTTTTGTCCCTGCTGTCAGGTCGTCATCAGATTTGATGATTTTTGGATCATTTACATAGTTACATAGTCAGGTAAAAAAAAAGACTCAAGTCTATCCATTTCAAAGAATATCTTCAGCTGCTCTGGACAGATTTTGGAAAGGTGGCATAATTGAATGTCTATTCCAGAGATTCATTGTTCTTCTGCTTCTGATGCCTAATGTTAAACCATTGCATCACTGTTCAATTAATGGTTAGAGGATTATCACACATTAAGGATATCCCTGATAGAAAGGTGTGATGAAAGCTTTTGAATATCACCACAGAATTTATATAGTGTCACTATGTAAAAAATATAAGAAGTTTGGGAGTAGATGCCGAAGAACATCTCTGACATATTATTTAGGCAGCCCATAGATTTTTTTTTTTTTGTTCAACCAGCGGGTTGAAAAAAAAATACTTGATTGCCCCATCCACAGGATCAAAGTGGATGGGGGATTCCCCCCCGCTGAGCCATTGTATTCTGACAGGGGGGAGACTGTCAGAATACACTGATTAGCATTGCTGCCTATAGCCGGTGGCACTGATTGAGGGGAAATTTTCCAAAAGGGCGGTTATACAGAAGTCAGTTGTAGATCAACTTCTGTACAACCACCCTTCCCATACATGGATCAAAATGTGCCTGGTCCCTCCTCAAACAGCCAAATTTCAATTAATTTATAATATAATACCAGCGCCTGCCCAAATCTTTAAGGCTATAAATGTGGTGTTAAACACAAAAAATCATAAATCTTGTGTAAATATATAATGTGAATGAAATATATTAAATATGTCAAGAAAATAATAATAATATATGAAGAGGGGGCTGCTGTACTCAGGAATTACCTGCTGGAAATCTATTAAACTATCAAACAGCGCCCAACCCTCTTAGAAATCACTCAATAAAGTGCATATGCCAATAACTCAAATTTGCATATATAATATCATTGTGAATAATCCATATGTGAAAAACAAATAATCAAAATACATCACATAAATATGTAAGTACGGTAGTCCCCGCGCAAGAACTATGGGTGAGAAATAGACTGCAGCCCCCCGGATACTTCCTAGAGAAGGAAGCGAAATGATCAAAAAGCAAATAGACGGGTGTGGCGCTGTCTGTGAATATATAAGATAATAAAAAATATTTTATGTGATTAGTGGTTTTAAAGGTTGTGTGAATAAGTCTCAAAATAAAAACAAAGTGGTCCAAAAGTATTATCAAGTGGATAACAAATTCAAGGTGGGTTGTGAAAGTGAAATCAGCAATAATTAACCATAAAACGTATTTTGATACACAGTGAATAAAAATAAAAAATATAAAAAATTAAAAATATGTAAAGTGGATATACAGTCACATTAAATTGTTCAGAGATGTCCCATATGGTATATAAAAAAGTAGTCAAAAGTATCAAGTATTAACAAACGGGTGCTGTGGATTCAAAGTCCATAAAAATTCATTAAAAATCCCCCAGATGGGTAACCAAGTGGATATACAGCCGTCTATATGCAGTATAGAATCATACAAGCAGTCACATCTATATGATTCCAAAGTAGGAACAAGACCTTTCACTGATGTCGTTAAT
>BLSH010312592.1:323483-367993 GCA_018402905.1 Glandirana rugosa
GTCAACATGTCTTCAGACATCTAGCTGAACACATGTTGGAGGGACCGATATGTACCTAGTTTTAAGTAAAACAGGGACGACTTGGCCCGTTTAAGGCTAGGTACATACCGGTTGAATTTGTTCCGGAACGTTTACTCATCTACTGTCATCAGTCACAAGAATCAGTATAACAAATCAGTTTGTGGACTTCAGTCTGTATGTAATTAACTTTAAATAATTTGATAGTTTGTCGCGGGTTGGGAGAATCTTTAGTGAGTTATTTCACGTATACGGTTATTGAGTTTAAACGTATATATTATAGTAACACTTATTAGGTATACACTTTTTGTTTATTAGTTTTATTTCACATATGGATTATTCACAATGATATTATATATGCAAATTTGAGTTATTGGCATATGCACTTTATTGAGTGATTTCTAAGAGGGTTGGGCGCTGTTTGATAGTTTAATAAATTTCAATTAATGTATGTCTGACTTCAGGTGTTTGACTAAACAATATGACTAAGAACACTGACTACTGTCATCTACTCATTTGCAAGGCCTTGTTTAAGTTGGCCATACATGGATCGGAATTTGCCCGGTTCAGCAGGGACAAAATGAATTTTGATCCATGTATAGCCAGGGAGGTTGTACACAAGTCGATCTACAGACTTCTGTACAACTGGCCTGTCAGGTTTTCCCTGATCGATCAACCCCACTGAATACAATAGCTCAGTGGGGAGGATTCCCTCATCTACTTCAAACGTGTGGATGGGAGAATGTACATGTTGGTTGAATGAAAAAAATGAATAATTTATGGGCGGCCTTAGACATAGATAAGATGGCATCATGGAGACACTAGTGACATGGCAACGTTTACTGGCACTGGCATCAAGGCAAAGCTGAGGCTGATGCAAAATTAACCTGGAAACATGTACAGATAAACTATATCCAAATCCTTGCTTCAGTGTACTTTGCATTGTACTTTGCTCCTCTTACTCCTTTAAATTCTAGCTTTAGTGTGCTGTTTTTTATTTTTTTTTTAACATATACCTTTTAGCAAACAGTAAATCTGCCTGGCAATCCATGTCACCTCCCTAGTACAATAACCACTTGCTGACCAGGCCTTTTGTGGAATGTTTGGTTTACAAGTTTAAATGAGTATTCTTTGCTAGAAAATTACTTAGAGTGGGGTTGGAGCATGATGGCCACTTAACTACACTGCTCCCATGCATGTAGGTCCAGCATTTAGCCTAACAGGAGAACGGACCCAAACAAAGCTTCATCATGATGGGGAAAAGCAAGGAGAGCCAGCAACGATCATGGTCCCGCTCACCTAGGGGATCAGCAATGAAACTGAGCCAGAATATCCCAGAGATGTTCAGCACCCAGCCACGACAGACCGCGGCTTCATCTCTGGCCCACACCAGAGGTAAATGTGCTGCCAGCCTGAGCCAATCCAGCGCAAGCCGCACACTGATGGGAGTGACAGGCACCCACTCAGATCACCCACTGAATGTCAGTGATCTGCGCTCAGTAGTTGCGGATATTAAGGACACCCTGGCAGCTGCGATATCAGACATCCAGGCCATCGCCATGAGGATGGATGACCGAGAGGAGGTAACGCACTGCCATGAGTCTGAAATGCAACACCTGCAGCACACATCAGAGGCCCACACCAATCATCTTAGGGAGCTTTATAGATACCTCGAAGACCTGGATATTAGGGGTCGTCGTCATAACCTGAGAGTGAGATGCATACCAGAAACAGTTGAAACAAATCAAATCTCACAGGCTACAATAGCGATTTTCAATGACATACTGGGCAGACCACCTGAATCTCCTATTGAGTGCGAACACCTTCACAGGGCACTTAGACCTAGAGGAAGAGACACATACCCTCCTAGAGATGTGGTCTATTGTCTGGTGAACTTTAAACTAAAAGAAGACATCCTTAGGAGGGCAAGAGATTGACGAGAAATCCTGTTTCAGGGCACTGAAATTAAAATCTACCTGGACCTCTCACCTATAACGCTCCAAAACATAAGAGACCTGTGACCATTACTTGATGTTCTACGCACCAAAGGAATCCAATACAGATGGAAGTTCTCTTTTTGCCTCTCTGCCTCATCGCAAGGTCACACAACCAATTTGAGAGTTCCAGAGGATTCACGATCTTTCTGTGAGACCTTGAATATACCTACTATGCACTGGTACAGCAGTCACCGCTTACCGCCCATGAGAAGAGTCGCTTCCATAAATGCTATCCAAGCCTGAGATGAATTCCATATCTGCAGATGAAGATCGTCCTCTCCACAGCCGTTAAAGCCAATAGAACAAAGAAATGGCGAACCCACCAGCCGAAGGCATCCCCTGCTCACAGGAGACCTTGCCAAGAAGGATCGGCTTAATATGCCAGAAGCACAGATTCTCCTACATTGAACAATGGACTGCTCTTTCACCTTCAATAACTAACATAACAAAGACCCAGTAACCCTACCTATGGAACTATTACAATTCTCGTACAAATCCTCAGTTATACCTTCGCAATGCTGCTGACTGACAGAAACTGATCTTCTCTGACAGCAAACAACCAGCCATCTGCAATCAAGACTTCAAGGAGACTTTTACACATCGACAAGACAGAATAGATTACTTTATTTTAATAACTGGAATTAAACCACAAGAGAAGATACAAACCACATCACCAGTACTCCTTTCTGGAGCTATTACCTCCTTCTCCTCACCCCCCTCACTGAGGATTACATCAACTATGGACACACACCCTATTGCCTGGCCTGTCCCGTCTCCCCCCATACCTACACCCTATTCAAGGAACTGTAAGTATACAAACAACCCGACAGACTGCCATAACAACCCGCTTAAGGAATGACAAAGACATCTGAGTGATTCTGCACACGTATATGAGACCTACAAACTAACCCATGGGGCAGAAACAGAACTAAGCAACCAGAGTGAGTATTCCACACTAATATAGGAAACCTGGAGGAGACAATATGGGGATAACCTGCCTGAGCTTATTGATCTAGCTCATGAATTACACCCCCCTCCCCTCCCCAAAATCTATCAGCTTGGAGGCACCTGGGATTCCCCTGTGGGGGTAATGTTGATGTAGAAAAGCTTTAGAAAATTGGAATATGCTATGTCTCAAACTGTGAAATAGCTAAACAGCTCAGACCACCACAGGACAGATGGCCTGATGGGCCTCCCACAGAACTCCTGAAACCAGCTCCCCTACTCATCATTGATGGGGATATGTACAAAAATATATTAGCTGGGTGACCTTGCTTTGCCCCAGCGCACCACCATCTCACCGATAGCCTTAACAAGGCTGGGAGTCTGCCTCCTTGATTACCAATCTTTCACCCCTGCCCCCCCCCTTCCCAACTGACTAAAATTCTACTTTGCAGCAGCCTGCCCTAGATAACCAAACATTATTCTGATTAGTGTAATAGTATATACGTTGTAGAATGCCTTTATAGTATTACATTCAAGAGGTTGGTATGGCACTGCGTGGTGAATCCAGAGGTGGGGGGGGGGGGTGTCCCCATATAGAAATGAGTACTGAAAACGAATTTTGCAAACAACCTAATACAATTTGCCTATACCTAGGTGTATACCAACAGGGGAGGCAGATATATGCTACAAACAGACATATACTACTTACAAGCAATCCTTATTACTGATATGAATAGATGGGATATGATAACTGATATGTTTGCCCATGTTCTAATATCATAGCCCCTCCACCCCAATGCAGCCACGCTGCGTCACTTACAAGATGCAAAAGAGACCTTTAGGCAGACAACCAGGTTTTGGATGTAAAAATAATGCCAGTTGCATATCTCTGTATTTCCTTATTTCTATCTAAGAGGGCTTTAGGCAACCTCGCAAAAGTTCTGAGGTGTCCTGTTTCATGTTTAATATTTGTTAATGCGTAGACATTGCAAGTTTAATAAAGCTACCTTTAAGTCTATCTACTTCTCCTAATCAAAGGGTTAAATGGTAATGTATGATTAGTAGGTGGGAACTGGACAGGTTCACTAAAGGTGTTGAAATTGAGTTGATGCAGACATGCAGGAATGTCTCAAAACTCTAGAGGGAGACTCCAATGAGACTCCTACTGAATCTGATAGCTCTGGCGCCTGAGGTGAACAAGTCAAAGTGCTCACATATGATTAGAGGAGTAATCCATAACAGATTTATTCCTATGGCATAATGCCCCTTTAACTAAGATTGCTATATGTTGAAATAGAGAGATATTGTGAGATTATTACATATGGTATGTATAGTTGATGATAAAAATGAGAATAAGTAATGAATGTCTATACTGTATGATTCTTTGATGAAATATCTGATACTGATATTTGCAACCACATCTGGTCCAATTCACCTGTCACGTGCCTGGTGTAGGAGTCTGACTTATGCAGGAGTAACCTCTCTTGCGACCCTGACTTGCGAACCCCTGGTAGAGCAGACAGGAGGTTCAGGAGTGAGGATGGCACAAAGGTTGAGTTGGTCACTGGTGACAACTGAAGTGGTTCCTCCGGTCTCGTGCTAGTTGACAGAATGGTGGTACAGGCTGGGTCAGCAACTGGCTGGCAGTGCAGTACAAAAGGAGTAGGCAGATGAATAGTCGGGCACAGGCAGAGTTTGTTAACAGGCTGGCAGCAAAGGTACAAGGGAGCAGGCATAAGAGTGGTTGTGGAAGCCGAGGTTAGTGCAGGCAGAGATCAAAGCAGGGTCAAGACAAGCCGGGCCACAGGAACAGACAATCAGGTAACGGTCGCTCAGGAACACACAAACACTGTAGAATGGACAGCACTAGTTGCAGGGTGCGGTCCGCTTAAATTGGCCATTTGGGCGCCAATTACGGTGCATACGTGCGCGTGCACAGGCTTCCAGACTCGAATTCCAGGGGCAACAGCTGTTTCCTGACATCACCTCAGGCTCATTTCTGCTAATGATGAAGATCCAGCAGTCCTGCTGGACTATGTCACACTCATGTCCCCAAACGTCATGATTAACCACTTGCCGACCGCCGACCGGCGTCTGACGGCGACAATGTGGCTCGTTATCGCAAACCACCGTCACTGTGTCTGGGGGGGGAGGGCAGGGAGCAGGAGAGAACTGAGGTCCGTGTAGGTAAACACAGATCTCCGTTCTCATAGAGGGGGAAGGGCTGTGATCACAGGCTTCCTGTATATGGAAGCTGTGTTTACTCCCTTTCCCCTGCCAGCCCAGCCCACATACAGTTAGAACACACCCAGGGAACACAGTTAACCCTTCAGGTTAACCCCTTCACTGCCAATGGGATTTACACAGTAATCAGGGTATTTTTATAGCACTGATCGCTGTATAAATGCCAATGGTCCCAAAAAAGTGTCAAAATTGTCTGACATGTCCGCCTCAATATTGCAGTGCCGCTAAAAATTGCAGATTGCCACCATTACTAGTAAAAAATAAAAAAATAAATAAAAACCCCAGAAAGGAATTCTCATCATCCATAAACGTGGCAACTTTTGCACAAACCAATCAATAAATGCCAATTGCAATTTTTTAAACCAAAAATATGAGGAAGAATATAAATCGGCCAAAAATTTTTTTTTATATTTTTTTTTTGATTTGTATTTTAGCAAAAAGGAAGAAATATAGATTTTTTTGCAAAATTGTCGCTCTTTTTTTATTTATAGTGGCAATCAGAAATGACGCAGAGGGGATCAAATGCCACCAAAAGAAAGCTCTATTTGTGGGAAAAAATTACGCAAATTTCGTTTGGGTACAACGTCGCACGACCGCGCAATTGTCATTTAAAGCGATGCAGTGGCGAATCGCAAAAAGTGCTCTGGTCCTAAAGTGTGAAATCCTTCCCGGGGCTGAAGTGCTTATTAAAAAAAACCCTCTCTTCTCCTCTCCCAAGCGATATTGACCTGACATGCATGGGAGATTGTATGGTGCATAACACCGACAATCCTTCCATGTCACAACACAACGGGGACATAACTGTTCCCGTTGAAAAAACTCCGGACGTGAACTTTTTCATTAGGGTAGGGTAGCAGGCCTATTCTTACCTCCAGTAGTCACTACACCAAATCCTATAGTATCCTTTTATTCCTAGTTAACCCGTCTACCCTGTCTTTATCACCCGCCCATCCCCTTGTCTTTCCTGGCTCTCCCCCCCTTTTTTTTCCTTATTTTCTCTCTTTCTTTCCTTTCTCCACTCCCTCTCTCCTCCCTTCCTTTATCTCATATCTTAATACCCTCCCTAAACCCCACCTCCCCGATCTACATTACAAATAAACGAATCCTGTACACACAACCATATTTCTCTGACACAGAGATTTAGGGAGAGCACACTTGTCTACGCATCCCAATTAGCCCCGACACCCAGATAAGCACAGTAGGTAAGATGCACCCCCCTAACGATAATAGCAAACACCTCTCTTTGAAAGTGGTCTCTCTTAATGTAAAGGGACTCAATACCCCTGGAAAATGCAACCAAATATTATCCCTAATGCATAACCTCAGAGCTGATATAGTTCTCCTGCAGGAAATGCATTTTATGTCAAATGCCATTCCCAAACTCACATCACGCTTCTTCCCCACATTTTATCATGCTACTAATGCTTTGGCCAAAACGAAAGGTGTAACCACCCTTTTCGAAATACATTTAAAATGGCAACTCCATCATAGATAAGGAAGGCTGCTATTTGTTCATAAAAAGACTTGTCCAGAAAAGGCCCGTGACCGTAGCTAACATTTACAGCCCCAACACAGCATAAGTGGGCTTTTTCAGGACAATCTCAGAGCTCCTAGCTGGATTTAAAGCTGGCCTGACCATTTTTGGAGGGGACTTTAATTTGGCACTTAACCCTCTGATAAATACATCCAACAGTGCTTCGTCTCTACCATACAGAGCACTATACTATACTTTTTTCTCAGCTCCGCACAATAAGTATAGTAGAATAGACTATTTGTGTCTCAGACAGACTTGCCCTTTCTAATGAATGCGACCATAGAAACAATGCTCCTATTGGATCACCAACCAATCACAATTACCCTGACCTTACCAGAGAAAGTCCCAGTCACGAAGATTTGGCGTCTAGATTCCTCCTCGTTAACCTCAGAAGGAGACGCAAATGATATTTGTAATGAAATACAGGAGTTTTTTTTTATAAACAACAACACCACGGATGTGTCCCCACGCACTCAATGGGAGGCCCACAAATGTGTCATTAGAGGCAAATGCGTAGCGCTCGAAGCAGCTCCTAAAAGAGCTCAGCAGGCCACAATTTCAGATCTGTCTAGCAAAATTCATGCGCTAGAGGCAGCCCACAAACAGTCCCAAGCCCAAAAGACCTACCAAGATCTCCTACAGGTTAGACAACTACTACTCAAACTCTACCGTAAAGTCCTCCGCAAATTCACTCTCTCCCAAAAACTGTTCTATGAACAGGGGAATAAAAGTGGGAAATTTCTGGCTAGGGCTATCCAATCGAAAAAAGCTAGTTCTAACATACATTCGATCAAGGACGCTCACGGCCACACCATAGCAGCCATAACTCATATTGCAACTCAATTCAAACACTTCTATACTAAGCTCTATAATATACCTCGACCTCCCGATGCTCCCGAGAAGAGTCCTACTCGAGCGGCACTTATTCAAACATTCCTCAAGGAATATAGCCCTAAACCCATCCCAGAGGAAGACGCAAGACAAATGGAAAACTTTATTTCTGAAGAAGAATTTAAACAAGCGGTGAATCCGCTCAAAACAGGCAAAAGCCCCGGTCCAGATGGGTTTACGACAGCATATTTCAAAACGTTTTTTGACTCTCTAGCCTCCCCATTCTTAAAAGCGTTCAATTGTCTGTTCTCTCCAACACCCATAGATTACTCAAAGCCCACATAACGGTTGTACCTAAAGAAGGAAAAGAGGCCTCCTCGGTAGCAAATTATACGCCGATTTCCTTATTAGATTTGAACATAAAAATCTTTCAAAAATTATGGCCAACCATCTTCTGTCTCTCCTACCATCACTGATTATCAAAGATCTAGTGGGATTTGTTCCGGGCAGGGAAGCCAGAGACAATACCAACAAAGCTATTAACTTACACCACTGGCTGACCTCATCGAAGCAGGATATTTTTTCTTATCCCTGGATGCAGAGAAGGCATTCGACAGACTAGCCTGGGACTATTTAGGAGTGGTCCTCCGCCAGCTCGGACTTCGAAATTGAATGCTCAACTTTATCATGTATCTATATACCACACCCACAGCTAGAATCATAGTGAATGGACATCTGTCAAATGCTTTTTCCATTCATGATGGGACTAGACAGGGATGTCCAATATCACCAATGCTTTTCATACTTACTTTAGAACCCCTCCTACATCGACTATGAGCTAACCCTGACATAAAAGTGATACCCGTAGTGGGACGCACGTACAAACTAGCAGAGTTCACCGACGATATTCTACTGTTCCTCAAAGAGCCTTTCGCCACCATTCCGAATCTGCTAAAAGACTTGTTTCAAATGTTCCAATGCCTATCTAATTTAAAAATAAATTATAAAAAATCTCATGCACTGAATGTGACACTCCCGGAGGAAGTGGTTACCCATTGCAGGAACAATTTTCCTTTTCAGTGGCACCCCCACACAATAAAATAGCTTGGCATCCAACTCACAGTGCGCCTGTCTGACTTATTTACACCTTATCAAAACAATAGTCCAGGAAAGACCCTCTTTTTCTTGGTTTGGATGAGCGCCCATCCTAAAGATGAATGTCCTCCCCCCGATTATTATATATTTTACAAACAATACCGATTAGACTCCCTTTGATCTTCTTCCTGACCTACAAACGAATGTGCACCAAATTTGTCTGGAGACAGAAACGCTTGAGAATAAGATATGAACAATTGATAAAGCCAAAAGAAAAACGTGGAACCCAACCTTAAACATTACTACTGGACTAGTCATCTAGCTAGAATAATAGATTGGAAGGCTCATGGCAGACTAAAAGACTGGGTACGCCTTGAATCCTCCTCTTCCTCAATATCAGAAGAATTGACGCCATGGCTCCTGCCTCAACACTTTCCTCCATCCCTACAGGAACATCCCCTAATAAGTCCAATGCTACACAGCTTTAGAGAGGTCTGTACAAAAATGAACCTCTCGTCAAACCCGGGCACCTTATCACCCATTCAACATAACCCGGTTTTTCCTCCAGGCATGTACACACATTTCCTAACTAACTGGCCACACCCTGAGATTCTAGCTCATCAGTTTTTTCATGATGGCACACTTCTGGATTGCTCCAAGTTGCCTACAAGTTTGGACAACACCCCCTTGCCCTACCGGCCTTACTTCCAAATACGCCATTTTGTGCACGGCATAAATCGCACTTCCACAGTATCCAGATTGCTCACCCCATATGAGGCATTATGCTCCCAAAAGTCTCCCCAATGACACGTGATCTCTACCATACACACAATGTTATTTGCATTCACACCCTCTAACTTAGGGAAAGCATGTAAAGCATGGGAGAGAGACTTACAAATTGAACTATCCGAAGCTCAATGGGAACGTATATTCACACTTGCCCACAAAGGGTCCATAAACATTACGGCACAAGAGAATAACTACAAAACTCTAACCAGATGGTACCGCACACCGGTTTTGCTAAATTAATTCAACTCTGATGTGCCTGATACCTGCTGGAGGTGCCTGAATGAACCGGGCATGCTTCTGCACATTTGGTGGACCTGCCCCTTGATCCAACCTTACTGGGCCCAGGTTTGTGAAATCACAGAAAGCATTTCCACTCATTCACTAGAGCTCTCACCAGCCCAACTTATACTCCATCACTCATTAACACCTGCACATTCTTACTGCAAATCATTGGCTTTACATATGATCAACTCAGCCAAACTCTGCATACCGAAACACTGGGGCTCACCACAAGCACTGACTATTGCTGAATTGCTCAAACATGTAAACAAAACTGCTGGGATGGAAGAACTGATCTGTATACTCAAAGACACCCCAACCAAATTTTCACATACCTGGGCATGCTGGACCCATTTTCAAACCACTGATGGATACAAGACATTACTTAACCCTAACCCGAATAGCTCACCAAACTGAATTGAACACATTTACAGAATCCCTGCATTCCACACCACAATTCCCCCTTCCACTTCTACAGACCTATAGACGAGGGATCACCCGGCCCAATACAAGGGATGCGACTGGGAGGCCCCTTGTCAAGTTCACAGAAGAGACTACTCCAAGTGTTCACATCAGGCTCCCAACTTATTATAAGTATATACAATCTTAAAGCGTGAAATTCAAACCAGCATGGAGGTCCTGTCCCCACTCCGCCTCCTGTACAATCAACCCACCTTACCACCCCCCACCCTTACCTTTACCTATCACTTGCTCTTCCACATTTACCCTTATACACCTCCTTATGCTCCTCATGTATTTAATGAAAGACACTATATCTGATCCCCTTCTCTCTCTCTTATCCTCTCCCTAAGGAAGCATCTCATAAACACGTTAGTTGCATGTTGAACCAACGGAAGGATAACTACACTCAAGAAGGATTACCCCTTAATAAATCAATTAATAAACACTCCTATTTCATGCTCCACATACTCTTCAGCATGGCAGAAATGAGGCTCAGATGGTAGAGAAGATCCTATACATGTTAACATACGGACTAATGATAAAATCCTTCACAATTTCAACTGCTGACAACATGTACACACATAATCCATTAATAGCATGAGATGTAACCCTGCATGAAACGTTTTCATGTTACATTAACCACTTGCCGACGGCTGATCGGCAAATGACGGCGACAAAGTGGCTCTGTAACGCGAATCGCCGTCATATGACGGCGGCCGCGAGATCGAGCCTAGTGAGCGTGCGCGTGCCGCCGGAGGCGCGCCCACACACTCACTGTGTTCGGGGAGGGCCAGGGAGCGGGTGCGGCGGAGTCGATCTCCGCCGGCCACCCGCGATGCCCCCCGGAGTGAAAGAACGGAGGTCCGTGTAAGTAAACACGGACCTTCGTTCTGTGAAGGGGGAAGGGCTGTGATCACAGCCTTCCACTACATAGAGGCTGTGACCACTTCCCTTCCCCAGCTAGGGCAGTCCCCCCACAGTTAGAACACGCCCAGGGAACATAGTTAACCCTTAGAGCGCCCCCTGCAGGTTAACCCCTTCACTGCCAATGGCATTTACACAGTAATCAGTGCATTTTTATAGCACTGATCGCTGTATAAATGCCAATGGTCCCAAAAAAGTGTCAAAATGTTCCGACATGACCGCTGAAATATCGCAGTACCGTTAAAAATCGCAGATCGCCGCCATTACTAGTAAAAAATAAAAAAAAAATAAAAACCCCAAAAATGAATTCTCATCATCCGTAAACGCGACCACTTTTGCGCAAACCAATCAATAAATGCCGATTGGGATTTTTTTTTATCACAAATATGATGAAGAATATAAATCGGCCAAAAACGGTGAAAAAAAATGTTTTTTTATATTTTTTTTTTGGATTTGTATTTTAGCAAAAAGTAAGAAATTTGGGTTTTTTTGCAAAATTGTCGCTCTTCTTTTGTTTATAGCGGCGATCAGAAATGACACAGAGGTGATCAAATACCACCAAAAGAAAGCTCTGTTTGTGAGAAAAAAAGGACGCAAATTTTGTTTGGGTACAACGTCGCATGACCGCGCAATTGTCAGTTAAAGCGACGCAGCGCCGAATCGCAAAAAGGGCTCCGGTCCTAAAGCTGGAAATCCTTCCGGAGCTGAAGTGGTTAAGCAATGTCTTTCAGTGTAGACTAATGTACCTATGGTACTTCGTTATTATGTACTGCTCCTCTTTCTGACTTCAATAAACTCTTTATTGGAAAAAAAAAAGAAAATTACTTAGAACCCCGAAACATTATATATTTTTTAACAGTGACCCTAGAGAATAAAATGGTGACTGTTGCAATATTTTATGCCACACTGTATTTTCACAGCGGCCTTTCAAATGGAATTTTTTGGGAAGTGGCTGGGCCAACTCTCCTGTTGCTTCTAAAAGTGATCTCTTGGCGAATCTGCCACTGAGATCATGTTTATTGGAAAGCCAGCCGCCTAAGGGGAAAAACTATATTATGACATCTAGCTGCAGCCATAACCCCAGTATTTAATGTAAAAAACATTATGTACATTCCCAGTTAGGCAGTCAGCATGTGGTTTATTGGTAGCTATTTAACCATTTCCACTTCAGACATATGTAGGCTAACCTCTACCTTAAAACCCTAGTTATATGGTGGTCATGTCTGTAATGCATTTTAGTTCATCAACACTGAACATGCACATAGAAAATAAAGCATAATTACTAATGTAAATATTGTTCTGGGTCAAGGATATAGAAATGATTGAAGGCATTGAATTAACATGAAAGCCAGACAACTGCCGTTTTCAGAAGATGTCAGCAATGGCAGGCCTTTCTCCCTACAGTTATCTTTAAATCATTTAGACATCTTATAATACTGTAGAAGCACAAAAATATCCCAGACATATATCAGTTCTACCAGTAAATAGTATAGCAAACAGTGAAAAAAAAGAATTAAACCCAGCACAGGACAGCTTTTTATGTTATGCAGAGCTTTTTACTTTTAGTATGTGATGCTAACAGGCAAGCTTGTTTTCTATTGGAAATACTTTCCAGTTTTGTGGCAATTTATATTTCAAGATGCCGTCCAACAATTTTAAGATGCAATCCAACAAATGTAATTTGTCCTACAGAGGGACAAATTAAATTTGTGTAAATAGAGACACATTTGCTTTCATTCATAAACAGATGCCCATCTAAAGATTTTCAGACATGAGTTAACATAGCAAATAGGCTTATTAATGACTTAATGTGCTAGAATTCTCAGCAGTGTATTAGATGTTATCATATGGACTAAAAGCAAGTGGCAAACAGTTTTGGAAGCCATTTTAATACTTTGTGTGTTCATCTGTGAGTTTTCTCTAGTCAAGAAGAAAAGGTTTGGAGTACAAAGAAATGGAAAGGAGGATAGTGTTACTAGAGGGGAATCATTATATATTGAGCGTTACCCAAACTGCATCCATATGATTTTGCATCATTTTTACTTATTAAATTTGTGAATACTACACATGACCTATACAAGTATTGCTTAACTAGCAACTTAAAGTTATCCCTGTCATTCTTGGTCAGAATCAAAAGCTATTTGGTTTACCACGTTGATTTCAATACACTGTTTTAAAGTATTCTAGGCAGATAAACTATACTCAAAATAATGCAACTCTGAATTCATTAACATATTATTAAATGTACTTTAAAATGCAAGCAATGTACAGTTGTGCTCATAAGTTTACATACTCTGGCAGAATTTATGATTTCTTGGCCATTTTTCAGAGAATATGAATGAGAACACAAAACATTTCTTTCACTCATGGTTAGTGTTTGGCTGAAGAGAAGACACAAACAAGAGGGGCGCACCGACCTCGTGCCATACCATTAAACAGTTTATTAAAATCATACGGATAAAATCATTATACTCACAAACGGAGCTGATGACAACGCTTGAAATTGAAAGTACATCCACTGGAAAAGATGAACACAACCTCGGCAGAGGGACTGGATGGTATCCAAAAAGCTAGGCTGACGCGTTTCCAGGGCAAACCCTCTTCATCAGAGCCTAGTTGACCATACAACAAGCCCCTCAATATATATACACACACACACACTTGATCAGCCACATGGCAATGGGCGGGGGCCCCACCCTTTGTGGATGGCCCGCCCCTTCCTGGAGGGGGTACGTGGTTACATATTTGATCCAAAGCATTACTAGCTATACCCTCTAACAGCCAGAACCCTTATACATAAAAGCATGCCAAAATAGTATATGAAAGCAATTATCATCATCATTGTTGATGACAACTCATATATGATATATGATACAATATAACAATACAATAAGATGATAAGATCATAATAGTAAAGTAATAAAATAATGATACAATGAGCATAAGTCCTATTTAGCCTCGATTGCTTAAGTATATGCATACCTGCATATATTCATAAACATAGACCTAATTAGATTCACACATCAAAAGTTTAAATCTTAGTCATAGCAACCATCTCCCCACTTCTCCATGAACTGATATATACAAATCAGCATCAGTGTTTATGATAATCATGGAGAGGGAGATGGTGGGGGCAGTGGACACAGGTGGGTGTGGCATGAGAAGGGGGGGGAGGTGTGCTGGAGCACCTTACCCTTGATGGCTTCCGACCGATACTACAAGTGCCCTGCCGATGCCTTTCACCGGCTAAGCTGAGGGGGGCCCTTAGGGTGGAAGCCATAGTTGGCCCAGAAGGGGGACTGCTTTGTGGATGAGTGTACAGAATTGTTGTAAGCGAACTCGGCCAAGGGGAGTAATGTGCCCCAATCGTTCTGGGAATAGGAAGAGAAGCAGAGGTATTGCTCCAGAGTTTGTTTAGTTCACTCCGTCTGGCCGTTGGTTTGTGGGTGGTATGCCGTTGAGAACGAGAGATCGATCTCCAGGGCGGAACAGAGAGCTCTCCAGAAGCGTGAGGTGAACTGTACACCTCGGTCGGACACTATGTTGTCTGGGAGTCCGTGCAGCCGGACGACTTCTCTGATGAAAATTTCCGAGGTCTCCTTTGCAGTGGGGGTGCCCTTCATCGGGAGGAAGTGGGCCATTTTCGTCAGGCGGTCCACAACCACGAAGATTTGGTATATCTGTTGGCTGGGGGCAGCTCCACTATAAAGTCCATCGTAATTTTGGACCAAGATCGTTCAGGGATAGGCAGAGGTTTCAACAGCCCCCAAGCTTTAGTCTTGTCTGTCTTATTCCTGGCACATATAAGGCAGGAACGGATGTAGGCCTGACAGTCCTCGGTGAGACCAGGCCACCAAAAAGAGCGCAGTACCAATTCTATGGTCTTTTTTGAGCCGAAGTGCCCAGCTAACTTGTGGTCGTGGTAGAGCTTTAAGACGACCAAGCGGAGTTCCTTGGGCACGACCATTTGGTTCTTGTGCCACCAGAGACCATCCTTCCAGGTCAGTCCTGGGCTAGATGCTTCAGCAGAGTGGGTTGAGGTTCTCCGTATCTGGGAGAGGAGATTATCCTGTGTGAGCAGGAAGTTACGGGGGCGCAGGATAGTATCTGGAGAGGCGGATGCTCCGGGTTCGGAGAACATGCGGGAGAGAGCATCCGGTTTCGTATTCTTCGCCCCGGGCCTGTAGGTCAAGTGAAACTGGAATCTGGAAAAGAAAAGCGCCCAACGGGCTTGGCGGGGCTTAAGTCTCTTGGCCTTTCAGAGATATTTCAGATTCTTATGATCTGTACAGATCAGGATGGGGTGCAGAGCTCCTTCCAGCAGGCAGCGCCATTCTTCAAGGGCAGCCTTTATAGCCAGCAACTCCCTATCCCCCACATCATAGTTCTTCTCCGGGGCAGACAGTTTACGCGAGAAGAAGGCCACGGAGTGAAGGAGTGCCTTTGTTCCCTGCCTTTGGGAGAGGCCTGCTCCTACCGCTGTTTCGGAGGCGTCCACTTCCAGGACATAGGGCAGAGTGGCATCTGGATGTTTAAGTATGGGCGCCGTTATAAAGCGTTCCTTTAGCTTTTGGAAGGCCTTTTGAGCGTTGGGCGACCACTGAAACCGCTGACCCTGTTTAGTAAGCTGTGTGATGGGGCGATGATGGCTGAGAACCCCCTGATGAACTTTCTGTAAAAGTTGGAGAACCCCACAAAGCGTTGAACCCCTTTTTTATCCACGGGTGCTGGCCAGTCTAGGATAGCAGTAACCTTTTGAGGGTCCATCGTGACCCCAGTAACTGACAGGATCAGTCCAAGGAACGGCATCTGGGAGCGCTCAAAGGCACACTTTTCTGCCTTGGCATACAGCATGTGCTGCCGCAGCCGGCTGAGGACACAACGGACATGCTGGCGGTGCTCTTCCAAGGAAGCAGAAAAGATTAGAATGTCATCGAGGTAAATGATGACGAAACGGTCCAGGTAATCTCGGAAGACATCATTGACCAAGTGCTGGAAAGTAGTGGGGGCGTTACAGAGGCTGAAGGGCATGACGAGATACTCGTAATGGCCAAAACGAGCCCGAAATGCTGTCTTCCACTCGTCGCCCTCTCGGATGCGGATCAGGTTGTAAGCCCCCCAGAGGTCCAACTTAGAGAATACGGTGGCCGACCCGAGCCTCTGGAAGAGTTCTGGCACCAGTGGCAGAGGGTACCGATTTTTAACTGTGATTCGGTTCAAGTCCCTATGGTCTATGCAAGGACGGAGGGTATAAACCTTCTTCTCAATGAAAAAGATACCCGCCCCGGCAGGGGATGTGGATGGACGGATGAACCCCTTAGCCAGATTATCATCTAAATAGGCCTTGAGGGCCGACAGTTCAAGCTCTGACAGTGGGTAGATGCGGCCAAAGGGAACCTCTGTTCCTGGAAGTAACTCGATAGGACAGTCTTAAGACCTGTGCGGTGATAGTTGATCTGCCCCCTTCTTACTGAACACGTCCAGGAACTCATGGTAAACTGAAGGGACTGCTTGGCGGGTTTCCTGGTCAGGCTCAGAGTTCAAGCTGAGGAGTGAGGGACCTATGTCCCGAGACGGGAGCAGGCAGTGTTGGCCACAGTAGGCATAAGGAAACAGAATATGTCCAGAGAACCAGTCTATGACAGGGCTATGCGCCAGGAGCCACGGAAGCCCCAAGATGATGGGGAACAGAGGTGAGCAGATGACATTTAGGATAAGCAGCTCTTGGTGCCCCTCAGCTGTGGACACAGGGCTAGGCTGAGTTTCCGTGGTTACCATGCCAGATTTAATAGCCGTCCCATTGGCCAGGCAGACATTCTTGCGCACCAGATTCAGGGGTCCCTGGTAGAGCAGACAGGGGACCCGTGAGTACGGGATGGCACGAGGGCTGGATGGTCACTGATGGTGGTGATGTGAGGCTCTGGATGGTCGTGCAAATCAGAAGAGTGGTCGTTCAGGCTGGGTCGGCAACTGGCAGGCAGGCAAGGTACAAAGGGTTCAGGCGGAGAGTGGTCAAATTCAAGCAGGGTTCGTTAACAGACTGGCAGCAAAGGTACAGAAGGGTCAGGCAAACGGATGGTCGTGGATAGCCGGGGTCGGTGCTGGCAGATTGGTAGCAAGTCAGAGCAAGCCGGGTCGGTACACAGGAACAGGAACAACACAGGAAGCAGGTTACAGGCAGGAGAGCTGAGGCTCACAGGTACTCAGACGCTGTAGAACGGACAGCACTTGCTGACAGGAGCAGGAAGTTCAAATAGAGCTGTCCACCGCCGCCTCCTCCGGGAGCATGAAGAAACAACAACAAAGTGCAAACAAGACCTCAGCACAATCTTCTTCTAACAAAGGGACTTTCAGGAGTCCAGAAACTCATTGACTTTTTATACACACACACACTAATTACAAGCAAACAGATCACAGGTGAGGATGGTTGCATTTAATGGCCATTCAAACCCCTTTGCGTCAACTTGTGTGCATGTTATCAGACCAAAATCACCAGGGTATGCAAACTTTTGATCAGGGTCATTTGGGTAGTTTCTGTTCTCATTATAATTTAAAAAGAGTAAATACAGTTGATTGATAAATGGTTTCAGCCAAACACTTACCAAGAGTGAAAGAAATATTTTTGTGTTCTTATTCATATTCTTTGAAAAATGGCCAAGAAATCATAAATTCTGCCAGAGTATGTAAACTTATGAGCACAACTGTAAGTACCTGAATTTTACCTCATACAGGTAATACTCGAAAAATTTGAATATTGTGCAAAAGTTAATTTATTTCAGTAATGCAACTTAAAAGGTGGAACTAATATATGAGATAGACTCATTACATACAAAGCAAGATAGTTCAAGCCGTGATTTGTCATAATTGTGATGATTATGGCTTACAGCTCATGAAAACCCCAAATCCACAAACTCAGAAAATTAGAATATTGTGAAAAGGTGCAATATTCCAGGCTCAAAGTGTCCCACTCTAATCATCTAATTAAGCCATAACAGCTGCAAAGGGTTCCTGAGCCTTTAAATGGTCTCTCAGTCTGGTTCAGTAGGAATCACAATCATGGGAAAGACTGCTGACCTGGCAGTTGTGCAGAAAACCATAATTGACACCCTCCATAAGGAGGGAAAGCCTCAAAAGGTAATTGCAAAAGAAGTTGAATGTTCCCAAAGTGCTGTATCAAAGCACATTAATAGAAAGTTATGTGGAAGGGAAAAGTGTGGAAGGAAAAGGTGCACAAGCAGCAGGGATGACCGCAGCCTGCAGAGGATTGTCAGGAAAAGGCCATTCAAAGGTGTTGGGGACTGTCACAAGGAGTGGACTGAGGCTGGAGTCAGTGCAGCCACCACACACAGACGGATCATGGACATGGGCTTCAAATGTCGTATTCCTCTTGTCAAGCTACTTCTGAACAAGAATCCTCTTACCTGGGCTAAAGAGAAACAGAACTGGTCTGTAACTCAATGGTCCAAAGTCCTCTTTTCTGATGAGAGCAAATTTTGCATCTCATTTGGAAACCAAGGACCCAGAGTATGGAGGAAGAATGGAGAGGCACACACTGCAAGATGCTTGAAGTCCAGTGTGAAGTTTCCACAGTCTGTGTTGATTTGGGGAGCCATGTCATCTGCTGGTGTTGGTCCACTGTGCTTCATTAAGTCCAGGGTCAACGCAGCTGACTACCAGGAGATTTTGGAGCACTTCATGCTTCCTTCCGCAGACGAGCTCTATGGGGATGTTGACTTCATTTTCCAGCAGGACTTGGCACCTGCCCACACTGCCAAAAGCACCACAACCTGGTTCAATGACCGTGGAATTACTGTGCTTGATTGGCCAGTAAACTTGCCTGACCTGAACCCCATAGAGAATCTATGGGGCATTGCCAAGAGAAAGATGAGAGACATGAGACCCAACAATGCAGAAGAGCTGAAGGCCGCTATTGAAGCATCCTGGTCTTCCATAACACCTCAGCAATGCCACAGGCTGATAGCTTCCATGCCACGCCCCATTGAGGCAGTAATTGCTGCAAAAGGGGCCCAAACCAAGTACTGAGTACATATGCATGCTTATACTTTTCAGAGGTCTGATATTGTTCTATGTACAATCCTTGTTTTATTGATTGCATGTAATATTCTAATTTTCAGAGATTGTAGATTTGGGGTTTTCATGAGCTGTAAGCCATAATCATCACAATTATGACAAATCACGGCTTGAACTATCTTGCTTTGCATGTAATGAGTCTATCTCATATATTAGTTTCACCTTTTAAGTTGCATTACTGAAATAAATGAACTTTTGCACGATATTCTAATTTTTCGAGTATCACCTGTATTAGCCTCCTGCAGTTTCTGTACAGCAGAGCTGGAGTGTGAGACAATAATAGCACAATGAAAATATCAATTCATATCCTGACAAAAACATGCTGATAGGAGGAAAAGGCAGAATGACAAGGGATGAGATCAGATCATAACTCTGGCTCACACTGTTACAATTCAAGGTATGGCCCTGCCAGCACTGCTGCATTTAACGAAAGTTGATTGTTCAACCAACTTTTGTTGAAAGAGCCTTTTGAAAAGTTGGCAATTGAACAGTGACTGCATCCAATGAGATACAGACACTGTTCAAGTATTCTGACAGCTTGGCAGGGGGCATTCATCCATCTGCTGTTAGCGTGGATGTAGAAACCCAGCTTTACAGGGGATACAGCCATGACTGCCCGTGCGCTGATTTATAAGATATCTCTGCACAGTTTTTAGGCCCCTTTCACACGAGCAGAGCCAGTTTTGACGTGCTCCGCTGCTCAGTGGGGATCCATCCGTTTATCCCCGCTGAGCCAGCAGATGAGTGCAGAGACTGACCTGTCACAGCTCCATTCTCATCTATTGAGGATCGGATGAACATGGACCGTCTGTCTGTGTTCATCCGATCCGCCAGGAGGATGGAAAATAGGGTTTCCATCCATCTGTTTTTGGCTGATCGGAGCGGATCGGGTGTCAGCGGACATGTCACTGCTGACATCTGTTGCTCCATAGAAGACGATGGAGCGTCCGTTCGGGTCCGCCTGTAAAACCAACAGGCGGACCTGAACGATCCGCTGGTGTGAAAGAGCCCTTACTCTTTAACGATGTTGTGTATGGGACTGTGTAGGCATTCTTTAAGACTGACATTTTAGTGACGTTCATTTAAATCTTTTTTTTTTTTAATAATCGTTGTACAGAGGTATAGGGAGAGCAGCACTAAAAGCACTTGTATTGGAAAAACCTCATCTGCTTTCTTTATCCACCATTGGTCAGAGCCTTCAGTTAACCACTTCTATGTGATCACTATGATTGCAAGAAGTCTTATACAATTTTAATTTGAGTACAGAACTGGGCACAGACATAAGATGTGTATGTGTTGGGGTAATAACTGCATTATAAAAAAGAAGAAACACTTCAAAATCATCAAAAAAGTCCACAGCGTCCAATGCACCAGTGTCTCTACAGCGCTTTCAAAAAGGACAGTTCATGAAAGATAGGAAATCCGAGTAAATCCGTGCGTAGGAAGATCAACCAGAATGATAGTGAGCCAACCACCAGATTCCTCACAGCACCGCAGGTGATCCACTCCCTCTGGAATGCTCACTTACCAGACACATTCTTTCAATACGCCCATCTGCATTGATAGTCTGTTAGTGCTTCGCTGGTGCTCCCACTTCCATAAGCACAGTTAACTAATGATCTGCTACAAAAATCTCAGCAACACTTGGCATGGCATCAACAAGCTTTCCCATGAAGCTGAATACAGGTAGGCTTGCTCTCATACTAGCAACTGCTGACAGCTCTTTTTGGCAGCCATCCAATATACAGTGAACAAACTTTTCTTGTTTGAGATCCACAATAACCTTCACCAAAACTCTATCATTGCAGTTTGCTCAGGAGCTCCAGTAAAAGCCTCTCCATCCATTGCTGCCCCAAGTCAGGAAGGCCTTCCTGACTTGGGGCAGCAATGGATGGAGAGGCTTTTACTGGAGCTCCTGAGCAAACTGCAATGATAGAGTTTTGGTGAAGGTTATTGTGGATCTCAAACAAGAAAAGTTTGTTCACTGTATATTGGATGGCTGCCAAAAAGAGCTGTCAGCAGTTGCTAGTATGAGAGCAAGCCTACCTGTATTCAGCTTCATGGGAAAGCTTGTTGATGCCATGCCAAGTGTTGCTGAGATTTTTGTAGCAGATCATTAGTTAACTGTGCTTATGGAAGTGGGAGCACCAGCGAAGCACTAACAGACTATCAATGCAGATGGGCGTATTGAAAGAATGTGTCTGGTAAGTGAGCATTCCAGAGGGAGTGGATCACCTGCGGTGCTGTGAGGAATCTGGTGGTTGGCTCACTATCATTCTGGTTGATCTTCCTACGCACGGATTTACTCGGATTTCCTATCTTTCATGAACTGTCCTTTTTGAAAGCGCTGTAGAGACACTGGTGCATTGGACGCTGTGGACTTTTTTGATGATTTTGAAGTGTTTCTTCTTTTTTATGGTCTATTTACATTTAATACGGCTGCATTCTTAAAGTTGTCTGAGTTTGTGGTATTGTTGGCGCTGATTAGTGTGATTAATAGGAGGATTAAGGGAGTTGCACTATACAAAAATAACTGCATTATGCTTGGAAAAGTGAAGAATAGGAAGAGTTTATGTAACACACATATTAAACATGGGCTTGCATTCCAAATAGTCACCAGGCCTGAAATAATACCTAACACCGTAGAATTTTCCAGAAGACAGCTGTTTCTTTGAGTATGTATGAGCATGTTTAGTTGCCTGTTGGCTGCTTTACTTTAAACAGAATGTGTGTACAATCCAAATTTGTCTCAAATTTGTGGCAACTGGCGCTCCATTATTTGGGGGGGAGGCACACAATCCACCCGCCACCCCCCCGATCGGCCCTTCCATTAAAACCCCCCAATTCGGTCGGTCAGTCAAAATACCCCTCCATCACTCTTTCTCGTTGTCTCCTGCTCACCGTCTCCTCCTCAGCGGCTTCCCCCTGCGTCTCCTCCTCGGCAGGCCAATATGGTTGTTTCTCCTCTCTGCTAATCGTGTCTCAGGACCCGCTTCTTGAGGAGAATAAGGAAGACAGTAGTGAATATTAATTCGCTATTGTCACACAACTGGGTGGGCTCAGGGCGCAGTGCTCTTTTATAAGGTTCACAGTACAGGATTAGAGTTGAGCGGACACCTGGATGTTCGGGTTCGGCCCAACTTTGCAAAAAAGTTCGAGTTTGGCCCCGAACTTGACCCCGAACCCCATTGAAGTCAATGGTGACCCAAACTTTTGGGCACTAAAATGGCTCTAAATAAGTCCTGGAAAGGGTTAGAGGGCTGCAAAAGAAAGCAAAATGGGGGTAAGAGTAGGGCAAGTGCCCTGCAAACAAATGTGGATAGGGAAATAACTTAAAATCACATAAAAAAATTAAAAAAGGAGGTGGATGTGGAGTAGGAGGTTGAGGAGGTGGTGACTGTGGCGGTGTAGGTGGAAGTGGCGGTGGAGGAGGAGGAGGTAGCCAACACTGTTTTTTGTTTGTTTGGTTTTCTTTTCTAATTGGGGTAGCCCCCAAAATATTGAGACATATTAAAAAAAAGATCACTATCTGTAGACAAACCCAGAGATGTTCTAGCACGGGTTCACTTTTTCCATATAAAATGTACCATGGTTTATTTTTCATGTTTCTCCTGTTACAAATTCCAATAAAGACTTATGTTCTATAAAAAATAAAAAGGAAAAAGTTCACTTAAGTATACCAGTGGCTGTGTGAGGCTGGTATAAATGTCTATTCTGCACAAGGTACAGACAAGTCTTGTGGGATCCATGCCTGGTTCATTTTAATAAAGGTTAGCTTGTCCACGTTGGCTTTGGACAGACGGCTGCACTTGTCTGTGATAACGCCCCCTGCCGTGCTAACCACACGTTCAGACAATACACTGGCTGCAGGGCAGGCCAGCACCTCCAAGGCATAAAGGGCAAGCTCAGGCCATGTGCCCAATTTGGAGACCCAGAAGTAGAATGGGGCAGACCCATCAGTCAGTATGTGTAGGTGTGTGCACACATACTGTTCCACCAAGTTGCTGAAATGCTGCCTCCTACTAAGTCGTTGCCTATCAGCTGGTGGTGCTGTTTGTTGTGGCGGGCTGCTGACAAAGCTTTTCCACATTTCGGCCATGCTAACCCTGCCTTCTGAGGTGCTGGCAGTGCCACAACTGTGTTGACCACCTCTTCCTCCTGCTCTGCCTTCGCCTTGTGCTTCCACTGAGCTCCAGGTGTCATTTGGGAATGCCCTCAGCAGCGCGTCTACCAGCGTGCGCTTGTAATCGCGCATCTTCCGATCACGCTCCAGTGAGGGAATTAAGGACGGCACGTTGTCCTTGTAACAGGATGGCCACCCAGTAATGAGCACAAGTTACAATGTGGGCAACTCGGCTGTTGTTCCGCAGGCACTGCAGCATGTAGTCGCTCATGTGTGCCAGGCTGCCCAGGGGCAAAGACAAGCTATCCTCTGTGGGAGGTGTATCATCTGTGTCCTCCGTATCCCCCCAGCCACGCTCCAGTGATGCCCACGAGCTGCGTTGGGTGCCACCCTGCTGTGAACACGGTTCCTCCTCCTCCTCATCATCCTCGTCGTCCTCATCCTCCAGAACTGTGCCCTGGCTTGATAATTTTTTACTTGGCCTATGCTGGTGCAGGAACCCAACCTCCTAGCCACTTGTGAATGACTGGCCTGATAACTGTGGAAATTACCCCTCTTCCTCCTGTGCAACATCCTCTTCCATCATTGCCCGAAGTGTTTTTTCAAGGAGACATAGAAGTGGGATAGTAACGCTGAGAACAGTGTCACTGGCCATGTTGGTGGAGTACTCAAAACACCGCTATATGGATGTGCTAAAGTTGGTGGTGAAGGTGTTAGGCTGACCCGATGAGGAGGTGGTAGAGAAGGAGGAAGCGGAGTAGGAGGAGGAGGCAACAGGAGGCAAAGAGAAATGCCCTGCAATTCTCGGTGGCGGAAGGACATGCGCCAAACTATCTGCCTCAGGCCCTCCCACCACTACATTTGCCCAGTGTGCAGTTAGTGAGATGTAGCCTCCCTGCCCGTGCTTTCTGCTCCACGTATCAGTGGTTATGTGGACCTTGCCACAGATGGCATTCAGGGCCAGGAATGGCGAGTGGGTAGGGGGGTATTTCCTCTTTCTCTCCAGTGTTTGGGAGATGGACAGCTGTAAGCTTCCATGGGACCATGTGGAAATGCTTGGGGATGGTGGCAGACATGGTGGCGTTGCTGTCACATTGTCTGTTTGCTGGGTGGCAGATGACACTGGCACTTTAGAGGTGGATGAAGAGGCAGAGGCAGCAGCAGAAGAGGAAGCAGGAGGAGCCAGAGATCTTTCTTGGATTTTGAGGTGCTTATTCCACTGCAGCTCATGCTTTGCATGTAGATGCCTGGTCATGCAGGTTGTGCTCAGATTTGGAACATTTATGCCTCACTTCAGGCTCTGATTGCACATCGTGCAAACCACTCGTGTCTTGTCGTCAGCACATTGTCTGAAGAACTGCCATGCCTGGGAACTCCTTTGAGCTGCCTTTGGTGTGCTAGGTCCCTGGGTGCGGTGGGTAGTAGCAGGCCTACTGTCTACGGGACGGTCGCTCCGCTTTTGCAACCTGCTTCCTCTTTTGCTGTGCTGGTGCCTCTGTGCGACCACCACCTCTACCTCCAAACTGCACACGTCACTCGCATGACCTTGATTCCATGTGGGGTCTAGGACCTCATCATCCTCCACATCATCTTCCACCCACTCTTCACCACTGCCCTCCATGTCAGTCTGCACACTGTAGAAAGCCGCAGCAGTTGGCACCTGTGTTTCGTCATCAGAGACGTGCTGCGGTGGTGTTTCCATGTCCTCATCCTGAAACAGAAGTGGTTGGGCATCGGTGCACTCAATGCCTTCCACTTCTGGGGAAGGGCTATGTGGATGGCCCACAGAAAGCACACCAGCAGAGTCATCAAAAAGCATAAGAGACTGCTGCATGACTTGGGGCTCAGACTGCTTGGCTAATTTACAAGGGGCTGAGGTGAAAGACAGATGGCCATGGGGTTCAGGTGCCAACTCTGAGCTTTCAGCAAGGGACCGGGTGGGAGACAATGTGAAGGAACTGGAGGCATTGTCAGCCACCCAATCTACTATCGCCTGTACTTGTTCTGGCCTCACTATTCGTTGAGTGGCATTCGGGCCTATTATATAACGTTGAAGGTTCTGTCGGCTACTCGCACCTGAGGAAGGTGTTTCACTTGTGCATGTAGCTGGCACAGATCGACCACGTCCTCTCCTTGCAACAGGAGCTTCACCAACACCACCAACACCAGCAGCACCAGCAGCACCACGACCACGTCCCTTATTTGACGCTCTCCTCATTCTGGACGCAAATGCACTATTTAGCACAAATTTATATTATTTTTTAAACCAGCAATGTAGACGCCCTTTTTAATTCTGTGCAAGAAATGCACAGCAAGATGCAAATGTACTATGTAGCACTATTTTTTTTTCTTTTTAAACCAGCAATGTCGACGCACTTTTTAATTTTGTGCAAGAAATGCACAGCAAGGTGCAAATGTACTATGCAGCATTATTTATTATTCTTTTTTTTTAAACCAGCAATGTAGACGCACTTTTTATTTTTGTGCAAGAAATGCCCCGCTGGCCGCAAATGTAGTATTTAGAATTTTTTTTTTTTAAACCAGAAATGTAGACGCACTTTTTATTTTTGTGCAAGAAATGCACCGCTGGCCGCAAATGTAGTATTTAGAATATTTTTTTTTTTAACCAGCAATGTAGACGCACATTTTTTTTTTGTGCAAGAAATGCTCCACTGGCGCAAATGTAGTATTTTGCACAAAATTATTTTTTTTTTAATTTGTCTAACTGCAATGTAAAAGCAGTATTTAAATATGCCAAAATGTTGCCAACTGAACTAACAGAACACAAATAAAATAGTGTCCCTGACACACAAGCAGTTGCAAGTGCACTGCACTTGCAAAAGTGGCTGCAAACGCCCACCTAACAAACAGAAAAATTGCTTAGGTTTTATATGAGGCACTTTGCTTAGCAAACAAAATGTACTCTAGCAAACAAAAATCTCCACTAGCACCCACCCACCAATAAATTGCTATTTTTAACAGTTTTTGTAAAGCAAATCTGTCCCTCACAGCAGCAGCATCCTCTCCCTACACTAGTATGAGATGATTTTCTAAAGCTAATCTGTCCCTCACAGCAGCAGCAGCATCCTCTCCCTACACTAGTATGAGATGATGTGACATGCAGCACTACGTGACTCCAGCTTATATAGAGGCTGTGTCACATGATGCACTGGCCAATCACAGCAATGCCATTAGTAGGCATGGCTGTGATGGCTTCTAAGGGCAAACAAGTGAAACGCTTGTTGATTGGCTACCCTGCAGCTATTCAACAGGCGCGAAAAAATACCCGAACGCGGACTTTTTCTCAAATGTCCGGGTTCGGGACATGGACACCCTAAAGTCCAGTATGAACCCGAACTTTACAGTTTGGGTTCGCTCAACTCTATACAGGATATAATGCAGGATATGATATAACATGAGGGTGTCACCCACTTTTGGTATATTCTTAAATAAGGACAAACCTCCTGTGTGGGGTGTGTTTAGTGACCCCCAACAATGCACTCCCATATGTAACCATATTATCTGAAATCTTATGTATATCACTTATAAAAACTGTTTGTTCCCTTTTAATCATGTTTGTATAAATATTCTTTGTTTTAGCGATGTGCTAGAAGCACATCCCCTTTTCTATGCGAGCTATGAATGTAACATAATATTCAAGTTTAAAGAAGTATCCCAGCCTTAGTTTCATAAAGTATTGCAAACAATTGTAAATAACTAATATTTTCAGATGATCAATAAATCGTGAGAACCAATATCCTATCAAAAAAGGAACACTAATACAAGTCTAACTCATAATCCTCATAATCCTCTCTAGCCTGCTTCACCCGTCTAGATTTTTCTTTAAAACCATACACGTAGCAAATTTTATTGCAAAGTATACAAAAAGAAATAAAAGAAGTGCCAAAAGGAGGAGGCCTTAAAGGGGAACATCCCCTTTTGGGTGGTGCTCCGCTTTAACTGTGAACTTATTGATTGTACCTGCAATCTGTCATATGCTCTCTAGATTAACATGTAGTCACTCCCTAGTAACCCCTTGTTTTTCTGGGCCCATTTTACATGGCAGAAGACCATAGTAAAACATTTCCGGCACAGGGGGAGATGGAGGAAGGAAGGGGGATTTAAAATTAGTTGTCTAGATTTTGTTGTATAGATTGTTCTGGTCCTTGAGACCTGTTGAGCCTGGGTATGCTCAATAGGCTCTGTGTTCTATGTCATACCCTTTTCAAATCAATAAAAAGAATTTTGGAAAATAATATTGTAATATTGCAGCGGACATGTCGGACATTTTTGACACTTTTATTGGGACCAATGACATTTATACAGTGATCAGAAATTTAAATATCCAAAGACAAACCCAGATACATGCATTGAAAAGACTTTTACAAATATGTTTTGAAAGTACAATAAAATTGTCTTCTACAATTAGATTACATGAACTTGTTGATTGGGTAATAAATAGCACTTGCTAAACCCAGACTACAAGATTACTATTGCCAATTTAACCTTATTGTTATACCTGTTACACATGTGATTACTAGAATATATATATTGAAGTTAATGCTAATCAAGTGCTATATAACCAATTATTAAATCATATACAATTATTACTATAAAGTGCTTCCAGTGCTTATTGTGACAATTGTGC
The DNA here is from genome assembly GCA_018402905.1 of Glandirana rugosa. NCBI lineage: Eukaryota > Metazoa > Chordata > Amphibia > Anura > Ranidae > Glandirana > Glandirana rugosa. The sequence goes on from BLSH010312592.1 coordinate 351,464, forward strand.
AAAATAAATTGTGCAATTTAACCACTTAAGGACCGGAAGGATTTCCCACGTTAGGACCAGAGCACTTTTTGCAATTCGGCACTACGTCGCTTTAACCACTTCAGCCCCAGAAGGATTTCCCCCTTTAGGACCAGAGCCCTTTTTGCGATTCGGCACTGCGTCGCTTTAACTGAAAATTGCGCAGTCGTGCGACGTTGTAGCGTCCTTTTTTTCCCACAAATAGAGCTTTCTTTTGGTGGTATTTGATCACTGCTGCGTCATTTTTGATTGCCGCTATAAACAAAAGAAGAGCGACAATTTTGCAAAAAAAACAAATTTCTTACTTTTTGCTAAAATACAAATCCAAAAAAAATATATAAAAAAACATTTTTTTCATTGGTTTTGGGCGATTTATATTCGTCCTCATATTTTTGGTAAAAAAAATCACAATCGGTGTTTATTGATTGGTTTGCGCAAAAGTGGTCGCGTTTACGGATGATGAGAATTAATTTCTGGGATTTTTATTTTTTTTTATTTTTTTACTAGTAATGGCGGCGATCTGCGATTTTTAGCGGTACTGCGATATTTCAGTGGACATGTCGGAACATTTTGACACTTTTTTGGGACCATTGGCATTTATACAGCGATCAGTGCTATAAAAATGCACTGATTACTGTGTAAATGCCATTGGCAATGAAGGGGTTAACCTGCAGGGGGCGCTCTAAGGGTTAACTGTGTTCCCTGGGCGTGTTCTTACTGTGTGGGGACTGCCCTAGCTGGGGAAGGGAAGTGATCACATCCTCCATGTAGTGGAAGGCTGTGATCACAGCCCTTCCTCCCTCACAGAACGGAGGTCCGTGTTTACTTACACGGACCTCCGTTCTTTCACTCCGGGGGGCATCGCGGGTGGCCGGCGGAGATCAAATCCGCCGCACCCGCTCCCTGGCCCTCCCCGGCACGCGTGCTCACTGGGCTCATATGATGGCGATCCGCGCAATAGAGCCACCTTGTCGCCGTCAAATGCCGATCAGCGGTCGGCAAGCGGTTAACTGACAATTGCGCAGTTGTGCAACGTTGTACCCAAACTAAATTTTCCCACAAATAGAACTTTCTTTTGGCGTTATTTGATCACCTCTGCGTCATTTCTGATCACCGCTATAAACAAAAAAAAAGTGACAATTTTGCAAAAAAAAAAAAAAAACAATATTTCTTACTTTTGCTAAAATATATATCCAAAAAAAAATCTAAAAAAAAAGTATTCATCGGTTTTGGCTGATTTATATTCTTCCTCATATTTTTGGTAAAAAAAAATCGCAATCGGCGTTTGATTGGTTTGCACAAAAGTTGCCACGTTTACAAACCACGAGAATTAATTTCTAGCGTTATTACAATTTTTTTTTTTTACTAGTAATGGCCGCTATCTGCGATTTTTATCGGGGCTGTAATATTGAAGCGGACATGTCGGACATTTTTGACACTTTTTTTTGGGACCAATGACATTTATACAGTGATCAAGAATTTAAATATCCACTTATTACTGTATAAATGTCATTGGCAGTGAAGGGGTTAACCTGCAGGGGGGTCTAGGGGTTAAGTGTGTTCCTTAGGCGTGTTCTAACTGTGAGGGGGCTCGGCTGCCAGGGGCATAAGAGATCTAACTGATCCCAGTGACAGGGATAAGTAGATCTCTCACATGCTAATTGACATGATTGCCTAGCAGAGAAGAAAAATGGGGAACCGCCGATGTAAATACGGCGGTTCCCCGTTTTTCTTCTCTGCTAGGCAATCGTGGCTCGCTGGCGGAGATCGAGTCCGCCCGAGCCGCGGCCACACTCCTGCAGAGTGCGGCAGGCATGAGAACGCGCCTCCAGTGGCACTCTCCCACCCACTACAGCGCACGCGCATGCCGCCATTTATAGGAGCCGATGCACAGGGCGCTGCCACTCTGCAGCAAACATGTAAAATGTAAACGAGCCAGTCGGGAACCGGATAAAGTCTCATTTTCAATATAAAGTGCTTGATGCTATGATGCTTCTTAATATGGTGACTTCTGTGCTTCCACTCTGTTGAGAACTGAGCATATGCCGCACTCACCAGAGATGATGGACCCACTTGCCTTATAGCAAAGAGAGTCTTACTAGCCTGTAGGTTTTTATGGCGACCTGTCACGCTGCAGTGTCATCTGCTTGGTCCTTTCGGTTTGGATGGTCTTCAAATGGTGACTGCAGAATCAGGAAATGTAGGTATGGCATTCAATAGGGGAAAAAACTTCTCATAGTGTGAAGTCCTTTAAACTGATTTATTTCTCATTACAAAGTGTTAAAAACAAATAAAAGTGTTTTCCTTTTGGTTTTGTCAGTGACCGGTACATGTGAAGCCCTGCTTTTGAACGTCACATTTTAATGACGAAACACGTCAAGCTGTATTTCCTGGATGTCACCATAGGCCCAGAGAGTAGAACACATGCCATGGACTGAATAGTGTCCATTATCTCCTATTTTCGGGGGCCCATTCTGCTTTATATATGGGACGTATGTACCGGTCACTGAAAAAACCAATAGCAAAAGGCTTCTATTTGTTTTTAACACTTTGTAATGAGAAATAAATCGGTTTAAAGGATTTCACACTATGAGAAGTTTATTTTCCCTATTGAATGCCATATCTACATTTCCTGATTCTGGAGTCACCATTTGGAGACCATCCAATCCAAAAGGACCAAGCAGATGATACCGCAGCGGGACAGGTCCACATAGCGACCTACAGGCTAGTAAAACTCTCTTTGCTATAAGGCAAGTGGATCCATCATCTCTGGTGAGTGCAGAATATTCTCAGTTCCCAACGGAGCAGATGCATGGAAGTCACCATATTAAGAAGCACCATAGCACCAAGCAATTTATATTGAAAAAGAGACTTTATATTGCACAATTTATTTTGCACAATTGTCACAATAAGCAGTTTATAAGCACTGGGAGCACTTTATAGTAATAATTGTATATGATTTAATATTTGGTTATATAGCACTTGATTAGCACTAATTTCAGTATATATTATAGTAATCACATGTGTAACAGGTATAACAATAAGGTTAAATTGGCAATAGTAATCTTGTAGTCTGGATTTAGCAAATGCTGTTTATTATCCATTCATTTAATTTGCTCCACCATTGGGGAAAACTTATATAGCAGCGGCACCCATATAATTATTATATATATATCCCCTTGGCGCGAGTGTCTAACATTTCAATTTTTTTACATTAACTTGTTGTCCTTCTTCCTATTGCAAACGATGCAACTTAGGATGCACTAGTTGGTAACAATATGTGGTCACTGGGAAGAGATTACAAAACCTTCACAGGCACAGCATTAGGTACTATACTGTCCTTTAACATCTATAGATAGAGGAAGAGGGAGCAATATTGCTGCCATTTTAAGGTGTTAACACTGTGTACAGCTGATAGGAACTGTCACCTAGTTTTCTTGCCTAGTATACCTAAGTATCTAAAAGAAAAAAAAGCATTTTGCTATGATTTCCTATTACTAGTTTACTATTGCTATCAATTACCAGTTGTAATGTAAAAAAAAAAAAAAAAAACACAGCCACATAGTTGCTGAGATAACTGCATATTACATTTTATTTTCTTCTAAGACGTGGCAGAGTTAATTTAGTATTCAATAGTCTAATGAATTTGTGCAGATTATTTAGTGTGAATAATCCAGTGAGGTGAAAGTCAATTATGATAATTAATTATATCCCTGGTGGATGAAGCTATCAAATACATAGATGTCCACTTCACAGACCTAATGCAATTGCATCAAATGTTAGGCCAATTAACCTACCAATCAAGTTAATGTTTTTTTTTATTATTATTATTTTTTACTTAAACAATCTCAAATTCTAAAATTAACATTATCTTTTATTGTTGTAACTTTTTAATAGGAATTACACGGAACATCAGTTGGTGATGAGCCACAGTTGCCCTTGTTCTATACACCGATTGATATAGTGGATATCAGTGTGGAAATGGCTGGACTTAAGTTTCTTAACCCTTTTGGACTAGCAAGTGCGCCACCCACTACGAGTGCACCAATGATCCGCAGAGCATTTGAAGCAGGATGGGGATTTGCATTGACAAAAACATTTTCCTTGGAAAAGGTATGGTGGATTTGATTTTTTTTTAAGATGAAGATAATCAGCATATTTTTTTGCCATGAGATTAGCTAAAAATCTTTTTTTATATTTCAGTATTTTTATTGAAGTTTTCTGAAAATTCTTTGTTTTATAAAGCACTTTCCTAAGGCCTCATACACACGGGTGTCTGAAAAAAAATAACCAAAACGTCGGGTCCGACGTTTTGAAAAAATTGGCGTTTTTTTCAGCGTTTTGCATCGACGTTAGTGAGCGTCGTTGTCAATAGGCGTTTTTTAAGAAAATCAGTCCTCTGCTATTTTTTAACCTAAAAACGTTGGCGTCAAAAAACGCCGGTTAACGCCGGTACGGCGTTAGTGAGCGTTTTGCCGATTGGCATAAAAAAACGCCAAAATGCTACAGCCTAAGAACACACTGGTCCTGCGTTCTAGAAACAGCTCACTAATGCCGACGCCCTCTACTGCTCAAAAACGCCATTGAATAACATGGAGAGCTGCAAAAAACACCTAAAACGTCGGCGTCAAAAAACGCCCGTGTGTATGAGGCCTAAAGATGGGATAGATAGCAAACTCACTTTGTTGCTATTTGCCTTTGCTGACTAATTACTACTCACGCTTGCATGTTTGTTGGTTTATTAGCACACAGGCTCTTAATTAATGGTAAATGTTCCGACCATGTAATGACTCCAATGTCCGAATGTGTAGTGTTTTGTAGCGTCTATCTGTTGACCAGGAAAAAGTCTATATGGGAGTAGGATAATTGGGCTGGAGAAAAATAGGTGTAGTCATGTTCAGATCTGTGTTGGCACCTCCATACATCGAACAGATCTGAGTGTTGAAGAAGAGAGTTAAGTGTCCGGTGATTGCGCTGGGGACTTGAAGAGAAATCCACAGAGGGGTCTCCAACAATATTAATGCCCCCTCTGATAATGATGCTGCCCTTTTTGCAGGTTAAGTTTCTTCTGGAGGTGTTTATAGAATTGAGTTGGGCCTATATACATTGACCAGAGTTTATGTAGTCTGGGCTATGGTACAGATGATAATTAGGTAGAGACCGTGGGGGTCAGTGTAGGTTTGCTGGTGTTGGTACTGAAGAGTGTCTCTAATTGTGATAAAGGACCCCATTTTTTTTTTTTTTTTTTTTTAGGACCAGAGGCTAGGTAAATTTGGTTGTATCCTTTTAGCTGGAAAGTAGGGGTTTTTGCTAGAGCAAAATGTGTTTCCTGTACTAGCAGGATATCAGTGTGTAATCTGGCAGCTTCTTTCTGAAGAGTTGCTCTCTTTTGGGGACTGTTCAAGCCTTAGGCATTCAGGGAAACAATTGTGAACGGCATAGTTCCTAGGATGAGCAAGGTGTCCAGTGCTGTAAGTTAGTAGGGGGTCACAAGGAGACCAGTCTTATGGTAAACCACTAGTGGCTATGTACTTCTGGATTATAATAAGAAAGGAAGGTGTAGGCCTGGTACAGCAGCTGAAGGGTGGTTAAAAAGGGAGATCTGTGAATAAGACAGATTCAATGTGAAGAAATTACTGCTGAAAACTAGAGGGGAAAAAACGGTTTTCGGATTCAGAGGCCGATGGAGCAAGAATAAGGCTTAAACAAAAGGGTGCCGCTTCCACTCATCTTGTTGGTCAGTTGTAATGGTAAGGGCTAGCTGTGTTCCTCAGGCATTCTGAGGGGGACCATTCAGTTTCCATTTGAGCTGGAGGTTGTGCAGCTGGAGCAGGGGATTCCTCTTGTATGATATGCCATATTCTGAGGAGTTGTAAACCTTCCGAGAGGATCCTCACTGCATGGGTTTTCCCTTGATGGGTGATCAGTAGTTTGGCAGGCACGTCCCATTTATAAGGTATGTGATGATTCTGAAGCGCTTTAGTGACAGTGGACAATTGTTGTCGGTTATCCATAGTGACCTTGGACAAGTCCACATATAGAGCCACCATAGAGAATGGATCTGGTATAGTGGGGGAGCATTTAGCCACCAACTTTACTTTTTCCCTTGTGTTAAAAAAATGTATGTGAGCCAATATGTACCTTGGTTTGGATTCAGATTTTGGGAGCCTGTGGTCTCTATTTCCAGATCCCTAATCGAAAGTTCTGGTACCAGAACTCGCATTAAAGATTGCAAGTAGGGTGAGAAATCAGACTGCTGGATTGATTCCGGGATGTTACGGAATTTAATATTATTCTTACGGGACCTATCCTTTAGGCCTGCCATTTTAAGTCTGATTTTTTGCAGTTCAACATCATGCTCGCTAAATGCATCAATCAAATCATTGTGAGTGGTGAAAAGTTCAGGCAAGTATTTTCTGGTTATGTTGCTGTACTGCAGTAGTTAAAGAAGAGACAGTAGCAGATATATCTGACAATAACATCTGCATTAAGGAGATCAGCATGTTTTTCATAGTTTGTTCAGATATAGGCTGATCTGAGGCAGGAAATGCATCAATGGCTGAAGGCTGTTGTGGTTAGGGTGAGGAAGTATCAGAAGTGTCAGTATCAGTATGCTGTGGGCTATAGCTGGGTCTGTGTCTCCCCTCCTAGATTTGGATTTGACTGGACTTGCGGATGAGGGTGAGCAGGGTGGAGAAAACTCACCAGAATCTATTATAGGGAGTGCTGTGCTAGGCTGGGGAGAGAGGCCGCGCTGTTTGTTCCTGGTGTCCGTCTGTACCATCTTGGCTGCTGCAGGGTCCGGCCGGTGAGGAGAAATAAGTAAGCTTCTGCAGCTGTTTGAAGTTCTTCTAATGCTTAGACATGGTGCCTGGAGGACTCTTCTGGTGTCTGTTGAGGCAAGGTAAGGATGATGTGCCCTTTTTAAGTCGCTCCTTAGCCACTAAGAGATGTATGGATCGTGGAACAGAGAGATCAAGCTGCCGTCCACATCTTTGGCAAGCCATGCCCTTATATAAGTCTAATTTTTATATGAAGGGATCTTAAGCAGAGTTGTGTATTTATATTTGTAATCCAAAATGTGTGAAAAAATATACACTCTGAATGGCACTCCACCCAAAAATGTCACAAACTCATTTGTTCCATTAATATGTGATTGTAAGTTCTTAAAAGTTCATGAAAGTGTCCACAGACATCATAGCATTTGTAAATATTAATTCAAAATTCTCTTCATTCAGTGTCGCCCTGTGATCAGCACACATGTGCAAAAAAATGTGCTCACCATAAGGATTTGACCCCTATTTATATAGAAGGTCAGTAAGGCTGGGTTCACACTGCTGTGTGGAGTGGCTCCCAGCAGGAGTCTGGTGCATCCCTGTTCACTGTTTCAGGTCCAATTTTGTTCTGAATTTTTGGCTGAATTCGGACCTGAAATGGACGAACAGGACACCTGTGCAATTCACTCCGCAGCTGTCCCGGAGATGTGGGAACCGGCTCCATTGAGAGCCGGTCCCAATCTCCTGACATTCAAATTGAATTCACAATAGTGTGAACCCAGCCTAAATATTTGCCATCAAATAGATATTATAGCTAGGCCCTCTGTGACACTCTCCTTGCGAAATTCCAGGGGATGCACAAAATTCTCCTTTTTAAGGAGACATCTCCCTGTTTGATAATGCAGCTTTTACCACATACAGCAATTCCTCAAAATGCATAAATGGACTATCTAATGCTCTTCATTTAAAATAAAGTTTATTGACCTCAAAATAATAGTCACATAAACTAAACTTGTAATATGGGGGTTTATTTACTGAAGAGTGAAAAATCAGGGGGCGTGTCTGGACGTGCTGAGAAGCAGATGTGTGCTGCCGAGGACAACACTATCCAGAGGAATCCATCCTAGGGAGACAAGGGTGAGAAGCATCAATACCCTAGTCCCTCTCCCCAGCCCTTTAGCTCCGGAAATGAGCCGTGTATTGAGCGGATCGAGGGCCGTCGGCCACACCGGCCCAAAATCGAGACCGCAGCTTTTGAGGCCTACCGAACGGCGGTGATTGCGATCCTCCAGCACATCATCCGAGCTACATCCACCCTGCAGTTCACCCCTGGGGCCCCTTACGCAGCACTGCCTGTCCCCCCCAGCATAAAAGTCCTGATTTTGCCCCGAATTTTACAGGGAACTGAGTGGCGGCCTACAGAGGCCTCTTGGGCAGCCAGCTTAACACCCTGCTTTCTCCTGCACAGGCTGCGCATAACTGCACGCTATTAGAGACAGCACCCACAGATTCCCAGCCACCCCTAAAGACAATGTACGTTTAAACCTCTATACTCTGCACACCGCGGTCCGTCTCACAGCACTAGAAGCTTCCGCATTATCTTGGGATGGGTAAAAACAAAGGAGCGCAATCCTCCACAAGATCCCGTTCACCCATGGCAATGTCAGCAGACTCATCCAAACCCATAGCGGACATTTTTCGCTCACGCTCGCATGATAAAATGGTGGACTTACAGGCTTCAGGGGGAAGAGTAAGACAAGCCAGTAACAGTCCCAAGAGACGGGATACTCAAATCACACCAATTGCCACCTCTCCACCACGCCAGCAGACTCAGCATACATTAAGTCTAAAAGATTTACACGCCATCGCAGCAGACATCAAAAATACTCGCTCCGCTGCCATTGCGGAACTCAGACACGACTTTCAAAAAACAGTACAGAGGGTAGATGAAATAGAAGATACCACAAACCCATCACGATTTTGAAATTCGAACCACTGACCATACCATTGACTCACACACAATGCACCTCAGAGATGTATCTTGAGGACTTAGAGAACAGAGGGCGCAGACACAATATAAGGATAAGAAATCTTCCAGAATCCTTTGAACCAATCTGCATATAACCCTCTTAGCGATATTCAACAACCTTCTGGGAAGACCACTGGATACCCCTATAGAAATGGAGAGATTTCACAGGGCCTTGAAACCTAGGGGAAGGGATAACAAGCCCCCAAGGGATGTAATTTGCAACATTGTAAATTTCTAACTTAAGGAAGACATACTACACAGTGCCAGAACCAGGGGGCATATTCTCTTCCAAGGTCACAAAATAAAACTCTTTCAGGACCTCTCTCAAATGACCCTACAAAAACAGAAAGATCTACGCCCTCTGCTGGATCTCCTCAGATAAAAGAACATACCATATTGCTAGAAGTTCCCATTCTGCCTGTCTGCACGTCCCCCAAACCGCCCAACACTCCTGAAAGTTCCAGAAGACCTGCCATCTTTTTGTGAAAGACTGAACATCCCCCTAGTTGACCTACCAAATTGGTACAGTGACCTGCGACCACAGCACCAACTCCCTGAGGAACCCATGGAAATGCAACAACGTTGCGACCCACATTTGCAAAGAAGGCGATGACTGTCAGCCAGATATTCTCCACCCCCAACAAACAGATACCCACCGAGAAAGGGAGGCGTCCCTTCCTCCCCAGCTCACCATAAGATCAGAAAAGAATAATACCCTAAGCAACATTTTGAATCTCCTTGAGTGTCTCGGACCTGGTTCTTTGTCTACCCATACCACACTTATCCAGTGAATATACACTACATGCTAAGAGAACTTTCTTCTGTAACAATTTTTAATTCTCAGGTTAATTTTGAATGACTGCAGTTTGAGGCAGTGAGACTACCACCCTGACGATGTGTGGTTTGAGCCTTTCTCCCCACACCATAGGAATCACAGGGCCAAAAGATGTCCAGACTGATGTAACTACAAATATGATATGACTACGCTCTCTGCATGGTACCTAAGTCCTATCCGTGCATAATGTTGGAGGCATAACTTGTGGAACTTACTTATCAATGAGGATAGTTTACTCCAGTTACTTGCTTCTTTTCCCACCGCCAAAGTAATATAACACTATACTGTAACTAGGCCTCAGCACTCAAATGCTCAATATACCATATGCTTTGGGCTGCTCCCGACCATGTCATCTCATCAGAGCTAAGACATACCTTCATACATGGAAAGATATTTACATATCAAGATCTTTTAACTCTAACACCTGAGGCTACTCAATTCCTTGGACATAGTCTAAGAAAGCAATAGTCCAAACAATAGCACGGCGATACCTGTTCCAAATTCCTCACTGCCATGGAAAGAGAGACATGGCCGGGACAACCCAACTACCAATAGTAGGTTGGAAGCGACTTACAATCTAAACTTCCAGAAAATCTAATACTACTTAGTCCTAAGCTGCCTTGATAGATAAATATATATTCTCTGTTCAGTTATCCTAGGATATCCCCCCTGAGGATATCCAGGAACAAAACATATTCCACTTGGACTATGTCATTTCACCGCCGATAGTTAACTCATAGCCTGCAATATGTTCATAGATTTCTTAGCTAAGACCTTCCTGCTTTCATAAGCTTTAATATTGTCGGTGCCGGAGGGGATCTTAGATGTTTGTTAAACTATAGTTTACTTGTTCCACATTTACGGTTATGTCATCATGCTCGTACCCGATAACTACCACAGGCAGACTCTCTTTCCAAAAGTCCTATGGTCACTTGCTAGAGGCATTATACCAAACAACAACTCCTTAACCAGTTCCCATTCAGGCCATTTCGATATTTGCGCAGAAATTTTTCAAACACATTTTTTTTGGAAAAGAAACAGTTTAGTGAATTAAAAAAATACAAAACAGTAAAGTTAGCCCAATGTTTTATATTATAAAAGAGGATGTTACGCCGAGTAAATTGATACCCAACATGTCACGCTTTAAAATTGCGAACACTCGTGGAATTGCGCCAAACTTTGGTACTTAAAAATCCCCATAGGTGACGTTTTAAATTTTTTTACAGGTTACATGCTTAGATTTACAGAGGAGGTCTAGTGCTAGAACTGTTGCTCTCACTCTAACGCACGCAGCGATACTTCACATGTGTGGTTTGAACACCAGTTACATATGTGGACGGGGCTTACTTATGCGTTCGCTTCTGTGCACAAGCACGAAGGGACGGGGGCACTTTAATTTTTTTTTTATTATTATTTATTTTACTTTTTTTTTTTTTTTTACACTGTCTCTTTAATTTTTTTTTTATCACTTTTATTCCTATTACAAGGAATGTAAACATCCCTTGTAATAGGAATGGTGCGTGACAGGTCCTCTTTATGGAGAGATGTGGGGTCAATATGACCTCACATCTCTCCTGCAGGCTGGAAAGACCGAGATCAGAAAAAAATATGATCCTGGCCTTTCCAGCCATGATCACGGCTTTGTTGGTCATCAGTCATCTTCCTGACCAGCATCCAGCAGTGACGGATCTCTTCTCCCTGCTGCCGATCATACGGGCGGCCTGGGAGAAGCACCGAATGGACTGCCGCTATGATGATTCTTATGGTGTAGGGAATCTCCGGCTGGAAAGAATGATATCTGAATGGTGCCTGTAGCTGCTGGCACCATTCAGATATCACCACAAAAAGCCCAGGACGTCCACTGGACATTCTATGGGCGTGAAGTGGTTAAAGACGCAAACCACACACACCACCTTGTCAAACCAACAACTGCCCTAAAACAACTGCTCACACGAACACCAACCACACTTCCCTATCATTTACAATTACATAGGACATCATATTCACTCCCACATAGCATTTATAATGCAACACTATATATTTATACTGTAAACAACAGCCCTACCAATACCGAGCCACAACCTCCACTCTATACCTAAACAATTTGTTAATCATCCCACTCATAACATTATATTAACCCCTAAAAAGCTTCTACCAATTACAACATTTCTACTGATACGTGTATTAAGAGATGGACCGCGGTCCAGCAGAGACTTGCCCACATCGACAGTCCCTCTAAGAACGCTTTGATTGTTCGTACTCCCTTTTAGTGTCCTCCGTCCTTTCACCCCCATCACAGCTGAGGTTACTTACCACAGCTGACACTACCCGACAGATACTGTTTTCAGTATTGAAGAGCTGGTCTCATAACAGTAGTCGGTAATTGTATGACACCCTCAGGTGTTCCCGTCCCTTAAGTGGAATCTCCCCTTTTTTTTCTTTTTTTTTCTCTTTCTCTGTCCTTACATCTGCTCCCCCAACTCCTTCCCATCTTTTACCAAATGACTCACCTTAAACTAATATCGCTTAATATCAAAGGATTAAACATCCCAGAAAAAATAAGTAAAACATCAATGCATATGAAAAAACTTAAGGCGGATATCATACTCTTTCAAGAAACTCATTTCTGTTCCAACAACATTCCCAAACTATCCAACTTTGATTTCCCCACGGTGTTCCATGCTACAAATAACCTGGCCAAAGCGAAAGGAGTAGCTATCTTCATTTCCAAAAATCTACCCTTAGAAATAACTGACTCTTTAAGTGATACAGAAGGGCGCTTTCTCTTCATCAAAGGAACACTTTGGGGAAAACCGATCACTATAGCGAACATATACAGTCCAAACAAAGCCCGAGTCTCATTCTTCAGAGACACTATAACTGAACTAATCTCTTTTCAAAAAAGTATTGTGATTCTGGGAGGTGACTTTAATATAGCTCTCAACCCTCTAGAAGACACTTCCTCTGGAACCTCCTCCTTACCATTCTGAGCTCATAGACAAATCAAAAAACAATTACATGGCACCCTACTACACGATACATGGCGTACCCTTCACCCAACCGGTAGGGACTATACTTTCTATTCCATTACCGCACAATAGATACTCCAGACTGGATTACTTTTGGATCTCCCAAAAAGACCTACCTTTGCTCTCCAGGGCCACGATAGAAGCCATGTTCCTCTCAGACTACCATCCAATCTCCATTTCCCTCTCATTCCCACAAACGCCCCTCGCCTCCAAGAAATAGCGCCTTGACCCTTCTCTGCTCTCCAACCAAGAAAATCTAGTTGTAATAACGAAAAACATTCAGGACTTCTTCTTAACAAACGACACTCCAGACACTAACCCCATCACACAATGAGAAGCTCACAAATGTGTGGTTAGAGGCCTTCTGATAGCCAAAGCCTGTGCCCGCAAAAAAGCCAAACAAGCCAAAATAAATGCCCTCCTGAAGAAAATTCACATTTTGGAAAAACCCACAAAAGAACAAGAGCCAATAATACTTTATTAGAACTCTCTGAAACACGCTCAATCCTCGCTGAGGAACTGGACCATAAAGTCAAAAGAAAATATATTTTATCACAAAAACTTTTCTACTAACACTGTAACAAAAGTGGGAAATACCTAGCCAGAGCTATGCAAGAAAGAAAGGCTAATAACACAATCAACACAATCCAAACCTCCAGAGGATGAACGGTCAACACAAGTGAAGACATAGCCAACCAATTTGCAAAATATTATGCTGGTTTGTATAATTTGCCTCCAGAACAAAAACCCCCTGACATCCAAAACTCTAGACTATACATAATTGAAGACTTTCACTTAGACAAACAACTAGCCAAAGATATAGGTGGTCCACTACTGGAAGAGGAATTCAAAGTGACACTCAAGCAAACAAAAAACAGGAAAATCCTGGGCCCAGATGGCTTCTCGGCCTCTTACTACAAATCCTTCCCTGAACTCCTAGCACAACCTTTACTTAGAGCCTTCAACCACTTGGCAGATAAGGACTCCGCCCTGCACAATCTACTTGAAGCCCATATAACAGTTATCCAGAAGCCAGATAAAGATCCTACTCAAACAGCCAGTTACCGCCCCATCTCACTTATTAATACCGATTTAAAAATTTATACGAAAATCCTAGCAAACAGAATCCTTCCCATTATCACAGGACTAATACAGAAAGATCAAGTTGGTTTTGTCCCGGGTCGTGAAGCCAGGGATAACACCATAAAGGCTATTAACATCCAATACTGGCTAAACAGAAACAAATTACCTGGATTCCTCCTTTCTCTGGGTGCTGAGAAGGCGTTTGATAGGTTGGCCTGGGATTACCTGAAAGCCACACTTGTCACAATAGGATTGGGCCCTAGGATCATATCCCTTATTATGGCCCTCTATGCCAATCCCTGCGCAAAGGTGAGAGTCAATGGCCTCCTATAGAACGCCTTCTCAATTCATAATGGTACATGGCAGGTCTGCCCCCTCTCCCCTATCCTTTTCATCCTAACACTTGAACCCTTCCTCAGAAGGATCAGAAGTAATAATGCCATAAAAGGGATTCCTTTAGCAGTGAAACACTATACAATTTCCGCTTTCGTGGATGATCTACTTCTGTTCCTATCAGACCCCCTAACTTCCATCCCAAACATCCTGAAAGACCTCAAAGTTTTCCAATACATTTCGCACTTCAAAATCAACTACTCGAAATCTGAAGCCCTGAACATTTCTCTCCCTTCTGACCAACTTAAAGCCTGTAAAGACAACTTTGCATTCATCTGGAAATCCGACTCCATCAAATATCTAGGCATAAACCTAACGGCACACTCCTCCAACCTCTACAACAAAAATTACAGACCCATCCTACAAAACATTAAAGACGACTTCAAAAGATGGAGCAAACCACACTTTTCTTGGTTTGGCAAAGCAGCTATTATCAAAATGAACATACTCCCACACATCCTCTACATTCTACAGACAATACCTATTGCAATCCCGCCAACTTTTTTTCAGAATGCCAGAAAACTATGTTCGGCATTCCTATGGCACAATAAAAAACCAAGAATTAGCTATACCCAACTAACACTCCCCAAACTCAAAGGAGGCTTAGGCATTATACTACTGGGCATGCCACTTGCAATGCATAGTTGATTGGAACATACACAACACAATTAAAGACTTGGTGACACTGGAAAAAGCCACCTTGCACCATAGATCCACACTCACTATGCACCTAAAGAATTGAAAGAACACCCTATGATTGGACCTTCCCTAAACAGCTTAAAAAAAAGCTGCAAAAGAAAGGGGCATATCTGTGATTGTGACTCCAGGCCCCATGACACCAATTCTCAATAACCCAGAATTCCCCTCAGGACTTCACAACCAATTTCTCACAGGGCTAGACCCGAACATGACACCACAGACCCACCTCCTAATCACCTCCTAATCACCAATGGAGAAATCCTGCCACTGGACAGCATAAAACAAAAATGGCCTTCCATGACAATCAATTTCTGGAAATACTTCAAGATAAGACACTTTATCCATTCCATCCAATCTTACACAACCCCATTCTCCATTCAACAACCTTTGTGCCAGCAAAAACCCTATGCAACACACAATTTCCACCATCTACTCATTACTTTGGTCTAACACCCCTGGCGACATTGGAAGATTCTGTGCCGCATGGAACAAAGACCTAAAATTAAACATATCAGAAGAGCAATGGACCCAGATTTATGAACACACACATAAAGGCGCCATTAACGTCTCCACTCAAGAGAATAATTTCAAACTTCTTACCCGCTGGTATCAAACACCCACTACACTTCAACATTTCAACTCCAACACATCCAACCTTTGCTGGAAATGTAAACAAAGCACAGGCAGCCTTTTTCATATCTGGTGGGATTGTGCAGGAATTGTTCCCTTTTGGGAAAAAATACACTCACAAATAAATCTTATAACTTCACAAAACCTACAACTAAAACCCAAACAATTCCTGCTTCACTTACGCCAAACTAGATCTAACTCGTACCGCAAATCGCTCACCATTAATATGATCAATGCAGCCAAACTTTGCATTCTGAGATTGTGGGGAACCTCCAATCTACCCTCCATACAGGACTGGTACAAACAAATTGCTGTAATGGAAGAGCTGATCGCCATATCCCACGACACCCCAGCCAAACATGCCAAAACCTGGGCAGAGTGGTACAGGTTTAAGTACTCAAATGACTGGCAACATCAAATAATACAACACAATCTCAATTATAAAGAAATGTTACTCCTGCTTTTAGAACTTATCCGACAACAACAATATCTACCATGTAACTTCACCAAGCCCCATCATAAAATTACTCGCCTACCTAAACCTCAGCCTTCTCTGTTTTTTTTTTTTTTCATACCCCCCCCCACCCCTCCTTTTCTCTTTATACTCACACCTGAGATTGCATGTGCGGGTCGCATGTAAGTCTCAGATTTAAACAAAAGAAGAGATTTGCTAGTGACAAGAATCCAACAATTGACGGTTTTTGTTTTTTTTTCTTTCTTCCTTTTGTCTGATAAACTGAGTCTACATAATGCATATAACATATCCAGTTGTTAGTGTACATGTTATATGACCTTACTGTATCCGGTCTACCTGACCGACTAATCTATTCATAACATATTATTCAATGTGATGCCTTTACGCTGTTAATCTCTTCTTAAAATTGCAACATATAGATTATTTGGTTGTACCATCATTGTAAATCCACTTCGTATTCAATAAAAACTTTTGGAAAAAATAAAAATCAGGCTCAATTCTGCATAGAAATTAATCAGCTTCTAACCTCAGCTTGTTCAATCAAGCTTTGGCAATAAAACTGG
>BLSH010312592.1:368003-397526 GCA_018402905.1 Glandirana rugosa
ATCATAAAATTATTTGCCTACCTAAAACTCAGCCTTCTCTGTTTTTTTTTTTCATACCCCCCACCCCTCCTTTTCTCTTTATACTCACACCTGAGATTGCATGTGCGGGTCGCATGTAAGTCTCAGATTTAAACAAAAGAAGAGATTTGCTAGTGACAAGAATCCAACAATTGACGGTTTTTGTTTTTTTTTCTTTCTTCCTTTTGTCTGATAAACTGAGTCTACATAATGCATATAACATATCCAGTTGTTAGTGTACATGTTATATGACCTTACTGTATCCGGTCTACCTGACCGACTAATCTATTCATAACATATTATTCAATGTGATGCCTTTACGCTGTTAATCTCTTCTTAAAATTGCAACATATAGATTATTTGGTTGTACCATCATTGTAAATCCACTTCGTATTCAATAAAAACTTTTGGAAAAAATAAAAATCAGGCTCAATTCTGCATAGAAATTAATCAGCTTCTAACCTCAGCTTGTTCAATCAAGCTTTGGCAATAAAACTGGGAAGCTGATTGGTTTCTTTGCAGAAGTGAGCCTGATTTTGCACTCTCTGCCTTTAGCAAATAAACCCCACTGTGTGTAATGGCACCTGTGCATTCACTGTACTGCCCTGTCTCATTGCAGCCACTACAACCTTTTAGTTCACATGCCAGCTCTGCCAAAAAAATACTCCCAGTTGTGTGCTGCCCTCATGGACCAAACCAACTTGACATGTTGTATCTCAATGACAATTTTTCAGAAGCCAGGGACCAATCAGCAAATACACATTTTAAATAGAAGCACCTCACTGAGTCAGGAAACAAAGAGCAAACCACGGCTCCAGGTGCTAATTATGAATAGAAGTAAAACCTGGAGTGCCTACCACGGCTAGCTCCGCTGCATCCAAGTGTTAAGAAGAAAACGGCAGCACATCCAGGATACTTCACAATGCTTTATTGAACACCACGGTGACACCACAGGTACCAGCAATACAACCACGTTCGTAGACGTGTTTCACACAAGGGATCTGTGCTTAGACCTCACTGAGTCTTACAGGAATTGAACAGGAAGGCAGACTGCTTTCCTGTGTGAACTTGCCCTAAAGCTCTAGTAGTTAGAAGAATATAGAGCAAACATACCATGTATGTTAAAAGGTACCATATATGATAAAACTGTAGACCCTATTATTGACATAAATATACTAGCATTGTGAATTAAAAGTCACCCACTGCTGGAAAAAAAGACATTCTGCAGTTTGCATATTAATTTTCACATTAGAATTATCAATTGTTACAGCCCAGGAAGGGACTTAAATCCATTGTTTAACCTTCTAAGAAGAATTGACTTGAAAAAGCTCAGGTTTCCCAAGTCCCATACTAATGAGATTTTCTTTCTATAGAATCCTAATGAAGAAAAACATGATAGGCATTAATTTGCCTATAACGTGTTGCAATTTTAATATCCTTCACTATAATTCCATTGGATTATGTCAGGAAATACCAGTCACTAATTAGATACTACACACAGAAACCAAACAAAACACTTGTATCTCTTTTCAGACACACACCAGCTTATGCTTTCAATAGAGACATTAAAGAGACACTACAGCTAGCCTTGTCACCACATTGCAAGTGTGTATCGATATGCATGTGGCCTGTAACCTCCTGAATTAAGTTTAAGAA
The DNA here is from genome assembly GCA_018402905.1 of Glandirana rugosa. NCBI lineage: Eukaryota > Metazoa > Chordata > Amphibia > Anura > Ranidae > Glandirana > Glandirana rugosa. The sequence continues at coordinate 369,678 of BLSH010312592.1, forward strand.
ATGTCCAATTGGCAGGCAACTTTTGATCGATATGGCAATCAATAATGAATTCTAAGATAAAAGCAAATTTTAACAGAACAGTTAGCCTATGTTTGTCACTCCTTATTTGCTGCATCTATTTAGATTTTAAAGGAAGAAAAAAAACAACTGTCAATTTTGATGAGCATTAACTGATTTTTTTTTTTTGTAAAGCCTTGCAGATTAGACTTAGCCTTCAGTTTAGATAATAGCATAGTGTACCAAAAAGCAAATGCACAGACAAACGAAAAAGGTCAATTAAGGTAACTTATATAGTGTAAATATATATAAACTACATGGTCCCAAAGCTGAAAAAATTATTAGCAAAAATTACTTTGTTAGAAATAAAGTAAAAGATATTAAAATTAAATCTTTCATCTAAACTAACTAAGCTCAAGCTCCTATAAGATCAATTCACACGATCTACAATGTTGTATTGACTACAAATTAAATACATACGGTTCAGTTCACATAGGTGACACACCAGGAAAAAATCCTTATTTTTAAAAAAATGCAGGTATTTTCCGGTGATATTTGAAAATTACAGTCACATGGGTAAAGTAAAGATATACACTACAGTGGGTAAAATAAGTATTTGATCTCCTGCAGATTTTGTAAGTTTTCCCACTTATAAAGAAATCAAGGGTTTATAATTTCTATCATAGTTGTATTTTAAAGGATAGAGACAGAATATCAACCAAAAACACATAAAACAAATGCTTTTAAGCGTTTAATTAATGCAATTTGGTGGGTATAATAAGTATTTGATCCCCAAGCAAAACATGACTTAGTACTTGGTGGAGAAACCCTTGTTGGCAAGCACAGAGGTAAGACGTTTCTTGCAGTTGGTTACCAGGTTTGCCCACATCTCAGGAGGGATTGTAGTCCACTCTTCTTTACAGATCTTCTCTAAATCCTTAAGGTTTCTTAGCTGTCTCCTGGCAACTTGAAGTTTCAGTTCCCTCCATACATTTTCTATAGGATTAAGGTCTGGAGGCTGACTAGGCCACTGCATGACCTTAATGTTCTTCTTCTTGAACCATTCATTTGTTCTCTTGGTGGTATGTTTCAGGTCATTATCATGCTGGAAGACCCATCCATGACCCATCTTCAGTGTTCTGGATGAGGAAAGAAGGTTCTCATCCAAGATTTTACAATACATGCCCCCTTCCATCGGCCCCTCAATGCGGCAAAGTCGACCTGCATCTTTAGCAGAGAAAAAGCCCCAAAGCATCATGTTTCCACCTCCAGGCTTTACTGTAGGGTTGGTGTTCTTAGGGGTCATGGTCAGCATTTTTCTTCCTCCATACACAACGAGTCGAGTTAATGCCAAAGAGCTAAATGTTGGTCTCATCTGACCACAGCACAATCCTTCTCTGAATCATTTAGATGTTCATTGGCATGACTGTACATGTGCCTTCTTGAGGACAGGGACTCGCCATGTTTGGAGGAAGAAAAATGCTGACTATGACCCTAAGAACACCATCCCTACAGTCAAGCCTGTAGGTGGAAACATTATGCTTTGGGGTTATGCCTCTGCTAAAGGTACAGACTGACTTTTCCACATCGAGGGGCCAATGGACGGAGCCATGTATTGTAAAATCTTGGATGAGAGCCTTCTTCCCTCAGCCAGAACACTGAATATGTTTCATGGATGGATCTTTCAGCATGACAATGACCTAAAAGATACCGCCAAGACAACAAAGGAGTCGCTCAAGAAGAAGCACATTAGGGTCATGGAGTGGCCTAGTCAGTCTCTAGACCTTAATCCTATAGAAAAATGATGAAGGGAGCTGAAACTTCAAGTTGCCAAGACCACAGCCAAGAAACCTTAAGGATTTAGAGAAGATCTGTAAAGAAGAGTGGACCAAAATCCCTCCTGTGATGTGTGCAAACCTGGTCACTAACTACAAGAAACATCTTACCTCTGTGCTTGCCAGCAAGTGCTTCTCCACCACGTACTAAGTCATGTTTTGCTTGGGGATCAAATGCTTATTTTACTCACTGAGCTGCATCTCAATTTATAACATTTGTATCATGTGTTTTTTCTGGATTTTTGGTTTATTATCTGTCGCTATCATTTTAAATACACCTATGATAAAAATGATAGATCCTTTGTTTATTTGTAAGTGGGAAAACTTACAAAATCTGCAGGGGATCAAATAATTATTTTCCCCACTGTATATTGCCAAAAGTACTGGGACTCCTGCCTTTACACGCTCATGAACTTTAATGACATCCCAGTCTTATTCCGTAGGGTTTAATATTGAGTTTGCCCACCCTTTGCAGCTATAAGAGCTTCAACTCTTCTGGGAAGGCTGTCCACAAGGTTTAGGGGTGTGTCTAGGGGAATGTTTAACCATTCTTTCAGAAGCACATTATTGAGGTCAGGCACTGATGTTGGAGAGAAGGCCTGGCTCACAGTCTCTGCTCAAATTCATCCCAAAGGTGTTTTATTGGGTTGAGGTCAGGACTCTATGCAGGCCAGTCAAGTTCCCCCACCCTAAACTTGCCCATCCATGTCTTTAAGGACAGTCGTGTTGGAACAGGCAGGGCCAACCCCAAACAGTTCCTACAAAGTTGGGAACATGAAATTGTCCAAAATGTCTTGGTATGCTGACTCCTTAAGAGTTCCCTTCACTGGAAGTAAGGGGCTAAGCCCAATCCCTGAAAAACATCCCCACACCATAATCAAAACCCCCACCAAATGATTTGGACCAGTGCACAAAGCAGGGTCCATAAAGGCATGGATGAGCGAGTTTGGGGTGGAGGAACTTCACTGACCTCAACCTGATAGAATATCTTTGGGATGAGTTAGAATGCAGACTGCAAGCCAGACCTTCTCTCCAACATCAGTGCCTGACCTCACAAATGCGCTTCTGGAAGATTGGTCAAACATTCCCATAGACACACTCCTAAACCTCATGGACAGCCTTCCCAGAAGAGTTGAAGCTGTTATAGCTGCAAAGGGTGGGCCAACTCAATATTGAACCCTACGTACTAAGACTGGGATGCCATTACATTTAATGTGCGTGTAAAGGCAGGCATCCCAATACTTTTAAAAATCAAAATACAAAACCTGCGCTAAAAAAAGACCAACTATAATCAGTTAGCACAAATTCTTGGAAAGAACATATAAACGTTAAAAACATAAATGTGGCGCTTGAAAAAGTTCTGAAGCCAGAATGATATATAAAAAAGTCCACAAAGTGCATCAAATCCATGAAAGTGCAGATCAGTCACCAAGGGGGGCTTTGAAAGGGCCTCTTACCCCAGCCATTGGACCAATTAGTTAGAATATGGTCAAAAGCGCTTAAAGCAATGATCCTCAAAGTAGACACCAATTTTCACTGAAGAAAGGAAAACCAGGCAATATCAGCATCAATATCATTAGAACAGGTCTCCTCAGTATGTTTGGTAAAAACTATCTGTCCAATCGGTTCTTTTCTGCAAGCATCATGCAAGTTGTGTGCTCCAACTCTGGAATGCAGGTTGTACATCACATCCAAAATGGTTTCACTTTAAATAATCTTGTGGTTTATATCAATGCACAACATAATGCTGGTATCAAATTGCAAAATGGAGGTAGTCCCAATACTTTTGGTAATATAGTGTGTGTCTTTTTATTAAATATTTGTGTATTGATCATATATATATATATATATATATATATATATATATGTATAAAATCAGTGGACTTTATTACATTAAGTTCCTATTGAACCATTCATTTGTATTAGTATGCAGGAGGACTTAAAGGCATAGAATAGAGACACTCTGGATTTTTCAGTCTTTATTGAGCTGGATTGCCCTTGGCTGGAGCCCTGTAAGACAACAGGGAACATAGTGCCACTGTCTGTATTCTCAGGCCAGCAGCTCACCTCTCCAAAAGTTCTCCTGTGCACATAACAGTAAAAATGATTGTACTGTATACTGGATTTTACATAAAACATTAAATGAAAGTACAGAAACATGAGTAAAACATACATGTAAGACAATATGGAACATACTGGCACTGTCTGTTTACTCGCTAACATTGAAGTATGGAGATCAAATCATTCATAATGACTGGACTGCAAACAACAATGGTCTCAACTTTTTTTTTTCTCTTAAACTTTATTCATTTTAATAGCTCTTCACTGGCATCAGAGTCACTCAGTTACCAGAGTGCCAAGCATATTAAATTTCACCATTTCATGTCTACATGCATGCGCTCCAGTGCTGGATGCATGGAATTTCTCAGGGCATGTTTTATTGATGGTACCAATAGTGGACCATGCCTGAGTATTATGTGCTGAAATTGACACTTGTAGCACCCCTAGAAAGTTTATCTGACTGGGTGACATCCAAGGATTAAACATGGTAGACATGGACAGAGGATTGTCACACTATAAGAGGGAGTCTCTGAACAAAGGCCTTCATGGCGGGATCACCAGATAATATTTTAATGAAAGCTGCAGAGTTAATGACATCAAAAATGACTTTTGAAATATTATTATCATGTTAACAGTTTATATGAGATTTATTAACTGGTTTTACTGTTACATTAAATGAGAAGTACAGGGAAAGCTTGTTTGGCTGTACTTCTCCTGTGGATCACAGGAGTGCACTTCATTCTGCACTTCTGTGACCCATTTTCAGCAGACAGTGGGCATGCGTGGACCACCACCTGGCTCAGCCTCTCAGTGAGCCAGTGAGGGCCTGAGCTAGCTGCTTCTTCCCCTCCACAGCCCAATCTCTCTGCTCAGGGAGCTGTGAGAACCAAGCGATCGGCGGTGTTAGATCACTCATTTCTCAGTGTTAGAGCCGGCAGGGGACAGATGAAGCATTGGACTGATGATGCATCATGCTAGGTAAGTGGTGTCACATACCTGACTGTGGAGCCTGAGATGATGAGGGTGGCCTTTTATGCAATTCCCATCCAAGCACCCTTGGTAGTGGAGACAGGGACTTCTAGGGCAATGGAAGGTAGCAGGTGCCAGGAAGCTGTAGTAATGAGCTGTGAGTATTTCCAGTGGTGGTATGGAGTCTGGTCACAAGCTTAGTTCAGTGGCAGCCAGGCAAACAGGTGCAGAATCAGAAGCAGGGTCAAGACTGGGATCAGGCAGAAGACGGTAATGTGTGGACAGTGGGGTACCAAATCAGGAAGCAGATACGTAGTCATAAATCCAAGCCAAGATAGGTAACGTAAGTGAGCAGCAGATATAACAAACAGGGGTGATCCAAGAGAGGTGTCAGATGTAGCCAGGTCAGGAACAAGGTTAGCAGACACAGGAACACAGGAACCAGAGTTGCAGACAATCCAGCACTGAGGCTGCTTGGCTCCAGAATCTGTGGATACGTGCGCATACCTATGTATATGCACATGTGCCTGCATGTATGCGCACATTCTAGTCCTTGCTTGTTTTGGGCTTCTATGCTCATGACTCTGAATGCACATAAAAATGAACACCTGCTGCCTATAAATGAAAACCTGCTGCACGAGATCCCTGACAGGTGGGGGCAGAGTCAAGGCCAGTCACCCTGGACAAGGAGAGAGAGCATTAGTGACTGGTCTGTGTTACAGTAATCTATTGCACAGAGGTCATGTTTCACACTGGATTACTGCACAGATCTAGAAACAATACACAAAGCACACCAATATTCAAGGAAGAATTCTGTAAATGTGTCTCTTGCATTTAGACAGTATTTATTCATCCCGGAGTTCAGCTTTAAGATTACTACTTCATTTGCACCTTTGCCTTTAGTGTGTTGCATACAATGTCCTGCTTACGTCATCCCTGGTGAGGTTTTTAACCAAACGCATTCTCTATAGGGATGAATAGTAAAGCATGTACTGCACTCATGAAAACCACATATGTAGGAATGTAGATTAAGGAGAGAAAATAGGGGTCCACTATTTCAATATGTGTTGTAGATCTATCTCATAGTGACTTTGATTTTTCTTATAGAAGCCAAACATCGTCTTGGTTGCTACAGACAACACATCCTCCTATTAGAAGGCTCAGTGTTTGCTTTTATTAAGATGTGTTTTTTCTTCTCTCGTGAACATGTAATTCTGATTAATCAGAGACATCTGCTTTCACTCTGCTGGTGACATACATTGATTTGTGCGCCTGTCACTTTCCATAATCAGCACAGGTTCCTTCATTACATGCACTCAGTGATGTGATTGTACAGGCAGACTTCACTGCATATCTAGCATTTTCCCCCCATAAATCTATTTTTCTTTTGTTTGCCTTTCACCTCATTTAACCATTACAAAAACAGCACTATGATCATGTGCAAATTAAATTGCGGGCTCAAAATCTATACTCAGGGAATGCATTGAATCAGCAGTATTTTACATAGTGCAGCATTAAAGCAATAACTGCGTGGAGACAAGAGAAGATGGAAGGTCTATTTACAGAGGGATAGAGTCATTAAATTGTGAGCTGCGTTGGACTCCACATTAGCTGAAGTAATGTATGATCATTGTTAAGTGCAGACGTGACTTACTGATCCATGAATAGATGTATATCAGATATATACGTTGCTGCATAGCAGGCACATAATGTGCATTATTTATAGCTTCCTGATACACCATTAGCAAACCATTTCCCCTAATAGTGTGATTTAGGAGAATACACCTGAGGATGGTGTCTTCGAGATTCCTCCTAGTAAAATGGTCCAATTTTCTATAACGGCTTTCTTTCTATTCTTGTGTTTTCCTATTTAGCGTTGCAAAACATTCTTTATCAGCTGATGTGCAAAGCCAAGTCATCCACCAAGGACCGAGTAAACACACACATTCCATCATTTTTACAAAGTATCCCCAGTCACTAAAAACATATTTTCTTTAATGCAAAGAAGTCCTTTAAGAAGTAGTTTTCATTATTTTTTAATAACTTCCTGTCCAGCGACATACCCATACATCGCTGGACATGCAGCGGTTGGACATTCAGCTGCAGGCATCACCCCAGTTTAGTTTTTTAGAGCCGACAGTCGGCTCTCTTGTAAAAGCAATCAGAGCGGCTTACTAGCTGCTCAATTGCTATTACAAGCAGCCAGAGGGAACATTCCTTCCTACCACTGCTTTCCATGGCTCTCTCAGGCTTTCCCATCCCGCTGGTAGACCCTAGCGACCAGTCAGCGTGTCCGCGGCTGGCCAGACAGCCAAGCAAAGCCAACAACATTATATCAGAAGCGATGACATGACATCACTTCAGGTTTACTCGGAAACCATATTTATAGACCCCAGATCTCTCCATAAAGAGTATCTGTCACATGCCTATTGCTGTCATAAGGATGTTTGCATCCTTGCAAATAAATAATCTTTCTTCATGAATTTAGAACAAAATGTATTCTGCTATATTTCTTTGATGAAAATAACCCAAATCAGTGTATATTATTTAGTCTGTAGGAAAGTTACACAGTCCACAAACTATGGTATATATCTGAAAATTGACCAGTCCTGATATACTGACAACCTATCTCATGTCTTGAAGCCCAAAAATGTCAGGACAATACAGATTTCCCCCAAATGATCCCTTTTTGGAAAGTAGACAGTGCATGGAATTCAGTAAGAGGCATGTCAAGTTTTTTTAAGTTGAGAAAAAAAAAACCTAAAAGTAATCAGAGCCTCTCTGATGAAGAGGGTTTGCCCTGGAAACGCGTCAGCCTGGCCATGGACATCGTCCGGTCCCTCTGCTGAGGTGGAGATTCATAAGTCCCTTGGAGGCACAGCTTCCACCTTTTGTTGTGATGCTTTTTATAATTGCTCAGTTTGTGAGTATATACATTTTATCTTACTACTTTTAATAAACTTTTTAATGGTATTGCGCTAGGTCGGTGCGCCCCTCTCTTGTGTGTTTTTTACCTAGTAAATTTTTTAAGTTGTCATTTTTTGTTATATGTTTTTGGAAAATGAAAAAATATATATTTTGTTTTTTTTACATACCAGTGCAGTACAGTGTCATCATATAATGGGTGTGTCGGTGATCAGGGACATTGGCTGGTGACAGTCCGAAAAAAAAAAATGTTCTTTTGTTATATATTTTTTTCTTTTTTTTACAATTTTATTCTTTACACACTTTGACCAGAGCAATGCAATGTTACCATAGTAACATTGTACTACTCTGGGGAAGTGATTAGTATTTATTTAATTATCTTTTTACACATTATGTTTGCATATAGCAATGAATTTCATTGCTATATGCAAGCATTTTACTGAACAAAATTGATTCATTTAGTTTGTTTTGTTGTGATTAGCTGTAATTGGCCAGAGCTAATCACATGGTATAGATGGACTGTGATTGGCCCAGTTTATACCATGTGATCACACCGACCAATCACAGCTAGCAGCACAATTGTATACATTGGATGGCTTGAAAGGAAGCCATCCATTGTTTACAACTGTCATGTGACCTGCTGTGATTGGACCTGCAGAGATCAGTCATCAGCTGTGTCCAGTGGCCGAGAGGACAGGAGGACGTGATATGATGGATATATTTTACAAAAAAAGGGGTTATCTATTATGTTTTTATGCATTAAAATTTAAAAAGTATATTTTTTCCCAAAAAATTGCATTTGAAAAACTGCTGGGCACAAAAAGTACAACATAAAAAATTCCAAAATCTACCATATTTCCTGGCATATAAGAGGACTTTTTATACTTAAAATAATTCCCCAAAAATCGGGGGTCGTCTTATACTGTATGCAGCTTTGGCTATTCTATTAATGAATACAAAGCCTGCTCGGATTGGCTGAGTCAGAGAGGCGGGATGATGATGTTACAACCTCTGCCAATCCGAGCAGGCTTTGCATTCATTAAGAGAATACATTGGTCTCCGTGATTGGCTCAGCACGGTATACTGTATGTATACTGTATACCGTATATGGAGCCAAAGCTACTGTACATACAGTATTACTGCATGGGGGGCTGACAGATTAGTGGGTTTAAGCAAAATGGCTGGTAGACATCATGGCTCCAGCAAGAAGAAGGAAATATGAAGTCAGTTTCAAGCTGAAAGCTGTAAACGTTGCCAAGGAACTTAATAACTGTGCTGCTGAAAGACAATATGAAGTAACAGAAAAGAAGGTCCAAGACTGGAAATCAAATGAAGATGCATTAAAGAGTATGCCAAGGAGTAAGTGTGCATTAAAAAGAGGCACCCCACATCAAAAATCCTGTAGCAGACATGGTGCATGAGCATTGTCAAAATGGTTATGTAGTGACACGAAACAACATATATGGTTGCACTTCTGTGGGTCAAATCTAACCCAGATCACATCAAAGAATTTAAGGCCACTGTATCCTGGTGTACTAGGTTCTTGGAAAGGCATAAGCTGGTACTGATAAAAGAAAGGAGGGAATTGGTACCTTATATGAGGAATGTAAACGGATACCAGCAAACAATTACTGTATTGAGCGTGTTTATTAACCTTCCAGAGTCATGAAGGACATGGTAAGTACCATGGTTAAATATACACAGAGCACAGCATAAAAACATAGTAGGTAAGACATGCACTGCTATGATTATGTGTCCCATAGAGATGTGAAATGCGTTAGAGCTATGTCTTGACCTTGGATTTGTTTGTGCCACTTGCTGTACTTCATGGATTTTTATGCACAATAAACAATGTTCATCAGAGTCCGGCCATCCAGAGACACTTTTGTTCATCCATTCTAGGTAAGACATGCATTTTCAAACACGAACAGAAGCTCTGCATGGCCATTGGTGTAGGACCTATTGCACAGCATGAGGTCAAAAATTGATTGTCATCACTGATAGCAGTGAAACCATCTAAAACCATGTAAAAAGTTGCTTGTGTAGACATAAAGTATGTCATCAGCGTAAAGTTGGTGCGTTTCATGGGCTATTACCCACTCATCAGGGGTAGATGTCGTCATAATCCTTGCTCACACTGTGGAATGTGTAACAACCAGGGTCGGACCACCTGGACGTCTGTCACAGGAGCTGAGGACATGGGCATGACAGGACCACCACACAGATCACCCAGGTGGCAGGTAGAGGTGGAAAGTGCCAGTTAATTGCCACATCAACCATAAAGGAATATGCAGCAAGAGTGTGTAGGTAGATTATTAGTATCTGTGCATCAAAGTAAAGATGTAACCCCCAGTACCTAGTGTCCATATATCATGCTGTCAAACATAATCTAGTACGAGGCAAACAACCAAAATTTCACAAAAATTACCTGCAGATCTCGACAGCAAAGTAAGTAATTTCCATCGATGTGTAATACAACAGTGCAAGGAGCATGGCTCTGTGTTAAGTAATATCAGAAATATGGATGAAACTCCTTTGAATTTCAATAGGGTTGGAAATAAAACTGCCAATTCAAAAGGTGCAAAAACAGTGTTAATTAAAACAACAGGACAATGAGAAGTCCGGTTTTAGAGTGGCACTAGCATGTACAGCTGATGGCGCCAAACTAAGACCAATGATAAGAACAACAGTGCCGAAAATCAAGTTCCCTGTTGGAGTTTTTGTACATGTGAATGAAAAAGGCTGGATGGATGAAGAAGGGGTAAAGTTATGGCTTGATAATGTATGGAGTAGGCGGCCAGGTGGACTTCGTCGTGAACATCCTACTGGTGTGGGATATATTCAGGGCTCATTTAACTACCAACGCAAAGAACAGGCTGGCAAGAATAAATACAGATGTGGAAGTTATTCCTGCAGGATTGACATCATTGGTACAGCCACTGCACCTAAACAAGCCATTTAAAGATCGCATTCGAGAACAGTGGAATGACTGGATGGTTAGCGGCAAAAAGTCAAAGGAGGAAACATGCATGCTCCACAGTTGGATGTTTTGTGCAAATTCGTTATAAAAGCCTGGAATGATATTGCTGCAGAAACAGTAATCAAGTCTTTCAAGAAGTGTGGCATATCAAATTTATTGGATGGTATGGGGGACGACTACTTGTGGCAAGATGAAGGGGAAGCTGAAGCTGAAGCCTAGAGTTGAGCGAACACCTGGATGTTTGGGTTCCGCGGGTTCGGGCGAACTTCAGGAAAAAGTTTGGGTTCAGTACCGAACTTGACCCGAACTTTACCCCGAACCCCATTGAAGTCAATGGGGACCTGAACTTTTCGGCACAAAAATGACTGTAAAAAAGTCCTGGAAAGTGCTAGAGGGCTGCAAAAGGAAGTAAAATGATTTTAGAACAATAATCTGTCCCTTACAGCAACAGCAGGAACCTAACCCTATAGGAGTAGGCGATGATTTTAGAACAATAATCTGTCCCTTACAGCAACAGCAGGAACCTGACCCTATAGGAGTAGGCAATGATTTTAGAACAATAATCTGTCCCTTACAGCAACAGCAGGAATCTGACCCTAAAGAACTAGAAGATGATTTTAGAACAATAATCTGTCCCTCTAAGCAGTAGACTCTACATAGTCCAGTCAGATCATTCTGTAATGCAGGATGAGATGTTATTAGATCTGCAATCTGTCCTTAAAAGCAGTAGTAGTAGTAATCTCTACCTAGTCCACAATCAGATCGTTCTGTAATGCAGGATGAGATGTTATTATATCTGCAATCTGTCCCTCACAGCGCCAGCAGCATACTCTCCCTACACTAGCCAGAGAGCATGTGACATGCAGCACTAAGTGACTCCAGCTTATAAAGAGGCTGGGTCACATGATGCACTGGCCAATCACAGCCGTGCCATTAGTAGGCATGGCTGTGATGGCCTCTAAGGGCAAACCAGTGAAATGCTTGTTGATTGGCTGCCCTGCAGCTATTCAACATGCGTGATCAAATACCCGAAATCCGAACCTGAACCCAACCTTTTTTTCAAATGTTCGGGTCCGGGTCACGGACACCCCAAAGTTCGGTACGGACCCGAACTTTACAGTTCGGGTTCGCTCAACTCTACTGAAGCCATACCATCTGATTTGGAGTTAGATCCACATGATGACTGTCTTACAAATGTATCACAAGATGTCATTGATGAACTTATCATGTCAGAGGATGAACATGATGAGCATTTTGAAGGATATTAAGTACCAGTCAGTCATAACCATTTTAATTAAAATTATTTAAATCAAATCTGATATTTTTAAATGGTGTTGCTTCGGGAGGGGGGTAGTCTTATATGGCGAGTATAGCCAAAAACCTATGTTTTAACTGGAAAATTAGGGGGTCATCTTATACGCTCAGTCATTTTATACACCAGCACATATGGTACCAATTTATTCTCTAGGGCCTCTGCTTTAAAAAAATGTATAATGTTTGGGTGTTCTAACTAATTTTCTAGCAAAAATACTGATTGACAGATCATGTGACCACTGTGGTCCTGCTGACTCCCGATCATTATTATGGACCAAGAGCTGTCTTTGACGGATTAGTTACTTTAACGAGATCATGAATTGAGCATGCTCTCAGCACAGACAGCTATGCATCCAATGGATGCATATGTGCCGAATGTGGACTTTAAAGCTCCCCCTCTTTGCCACAGCACCTATGCCCTTTGTGGGTGGCAAGAGGTTACAGGAATGACTGGTGTTCCTTCTATAATGGTCCTTGCTAAAACACTTTATTTTATAGGGTGACAACACTTTGTCCCTGTCTCCCAAAGGTGCTCCTGTGTTGCCACCCTGTCCCAAGAACTCCTGGTTGAGAATATAAGTGGCTATGCTGACACATATTGTAATTATTCCCTTTCCTCCTATCCAAACAGCAGCCAGAATTGGACTTTAAAGCTACTCTTTACAAGCTGGCCATCACAAAGAAAGTAAAGCCACCATGCAAAAGGTTAGGAAAAGACCCAACAAAAAAGACATATTTACTCTTCCTTCAGAATGTTCTCACTTTTCTATTCGCCAGCGATCTCACAATGGCCAGGATTCAATCTCCCCTTACTTTCTGGAGTTCTAATTCACCCCCCTTGCCTTCATGACACTTGATATCTGAGTTCAGGTGTGTGGAGATCCTAGTTCAAACCTGCCTGAGCTATCCCGCCAGGAAGCTGTCGCTGCACGCCACCAATCTTAAATGGCTAAGGCATTCCCACCCAACAGCTACATGTATACAAGCGGTGTGTATTGTATATGTGTAGATCTGGTGTGGGGAATGCCTTGGCTGCTTATGTTTGGTGGTGTGCAATGACAGCTTCCTGATGGGATAGCTGAGGTGGATTCAAACTAGAATCCCAACATGCCTAAACTCACTCCAATCTGAGTAAAGGAAAAAAATGTCTACCAAAAATCTCATGAAATCTTATTGTGTATACATGAGATGTCCTAGTAAGGTATTGCGTAAGGGAGCTTATTTACAATCCTTATATAAGGCTCTGGCTACATCACCAATGCCTTTAGAGACCAGGAAGTGCAATGTAGTTAAAGTGGTTCCAAAGTCTTAATTTTTTTTTTATCTTAATGCATTCTATGCATTAAGATAAAACACATTCTGAGCTGCAGCATCCCCTCAGCCTCCCTCCCTTATACTTACCTGAGCCTGACCCAAATCCTGATCCAGCGTTGTGCACAAGGGCATTGCCTCTTGCCGCTGTCTCCCTCCTCATTGAGCAGATTGATAGCAGCGGGAGCCATTGGCTCCCTCTCCTGTCAATCAAATGATGTGACGAGGAAGCTGGGGGCAAGGCAGAGGACCATGTCTGTGTCAATAGATGCAGACAAGGCGGCTCTGGAGCGACCCTGCACAAGTGCCCCCATAGAAAGCAGCTTGCTATGGGGGCACTTGCCGAAGAGGAGGAGCTTGGAGCACCAGCAGGGGACCCCAGAAGAGAAAGATCTAGGCTGCTGTGTGCCAAACCATTGAATAGAGTAGGTAAGTATAATACATTTATTATTAAAAACCCAAAAAATTAAGGTTTAACCCCATCATGCCTAAACCTTTTTCTGTAATGTATTGCTTACAATTTGAACTCCTTATTTTTTGCTAGAAAATGACTTAGAACCCCCAAACATTATATATATATATATATATATATATATATATATATATATATATATATATATATATATATATATATATATATATTTTAACAGAGACCCTAGAGAATAAAATGGGAATATTTTATGTCACACAGTTTGTGTGCAGCGGTCTTAAAATTTTTTGTATAATGTGAAAGATGATGTTACGCCCAGTAAATAAGTACCTAACATGTCATGCTTTAACCACTTCCCGACCAGCGCCGTAAATAGGTGGCGGTCGGGTTTGAGCGGCTCTACCGGGACATAGCCTGCACCTGCAGGCTATATCCCGGTATCATTTTTTAGAGCTGGCGGTTTGCTATCCAGGGGTAATGACCAATCCGGCTCAGCAGCTGCTCGGTTGTTACCCCAAGGGGCGGGAGGGGACATCCCCCCTCCCGCCGCCTTCCGCCTCTTTTCTCCGGCCTCCCGTCCCACCGGGAGACCAGAGCGATGATCCGGCGCGTCCACCGGCTGGAAGGAGACCTGACAGAAGCCGTAATCGGCTCCGATCGGGTTTCCTTCGGCAAATTCTGGAAGCGACGTCACTTCCGGTTTACACACATTTTTTTAAAAAAATGACAATATTCAGAATCTCCGTTTTTGGCAATCTGAATACTGTGAAGTGCAAAGGAGGGATGGGGGGGTCTTTTAGACCCCCCCCCCGGCCCTCCAAAAAGAGTACCTGTCACCATATATTACTATCACAAGGGATGTTTACATTCCTTGTGATAGCAATAAAAGTGATCAGATTTTTTTTTTAAAGGAACGGTGCTAAAAATAAATAAATAAATAAAATTAAAAAAAAAAAAAAAAGATTTAAATCGCCAACGTCCCCACGAGCTCGCGCAGCAAAGAAAACGCATACGTAAGTCGCACCCACATATGAAAATGGTGTTCAAACCACACATGTGAGGTATCGCTGCGATAGCCAGAGTGTGAACAATAATTCTAGCAAAAGACCTCCTCTATAACTCTAACCTGGTAACCGTTAAACATTTTTAAAGCATCGCCTATGGAACTTTTTAAATACTGGACTTTGTCGCCATTCCGCAAGTGCGCGTAATTTTCAACTGTGTCATGTATGGTATCTATTTACTCGGCGTAACGTCCTCTTTCACAATATACAAAAAAATTGGGCTAACTTCACTGTTATTTTTATTATTTTATTTAACTCAAAAAAGTAAGAATGTTCCAAAAAAATCGTGCTTGAAAGACCGCTGCACAAATACCGTGTGAGAAAAAGTATTGCAACAATTGCCATTTTATTCTCTAGGGTGTTTGAAAAAAAAATATATATAATGTTTGGGGGTTCTAAGTAATTTTCTAGCAAAAAAAATGTTTTTAGCTTGTGACCACCAAATGTAAAAAAGTGGCCCGGTTGGTAAGTGGTTAAAATTGCTTTAAAAATGTCTACAGGTTATTAATTTAGGGCTCATTTACACTTGCTTCAGCTTCAACGCACATTAAAGTGACTACTGCTTCAACAAGCTTTTATGATGTGTTTTGGTGCTTCAGTGGTGCCTCAGTGATGCTCTTTTGAAGCTTAGTTGAAGTTTGGCAGATGCCCTGTGTGTTTGTTGATATCTCACACCTGCAACTTCTCCAAAACAAAGCGAAGCTAAAGCTGAATTAAAGCCACCCTCTCAGAAGCATCATGTGCTTCTAGCAAGCTTTAAACAAGCTTTGTCATAGAGTTCTATGGAGGCTTTGAAGATGATTTGAAGCACCCCTAAAGCGACATGGGGTATCATTTTTTAAGAGGAGCTGAAGCAAAGCAAAGCCAATGCGAGGTGTACACAGGACTGTAAGCTAACCATTTTATTTAGTGACATGAGCTTTGACTGGCGTTAAGAGAGCTTTAACAAAGCCTGTCTGAAGATCTGTTTTGAAGCAAGTGTAAACTAGCCCTAAGAGTTACAGAGGAGGTGTTCTAATAGAATTATTGCTCTCATAGTTACATAGTTAGTGAGTAGAGTTGAGCGGACACCTGGATGTTCGGGTTCGGTGGGTTCGGCCGAACTTCGCAAAAAAGTTTGGGTTCGGTACCGAACTTGACCCGAACTTGACCCCGGACCCCGAACCCCATTGAAGTCAATGGGGACCCAAACTTTTCTGCACAAAAATGGCTGTAAAAAAGTCCTGGCAAGTGCTAGAGGGCTGCAAAAGGAAGTAAAATGGGGGTAAGAGTAGGACAAGTGCCCTACAAAAAAATGGGGATAGGGAAAATAACTTAAAATCAAATAAAAAAATAAAAATGGGAAGGGGGGTGGATGTGGAGTAGGAGCCTAGAGGTTGACTAGGCCGTGAACGTGGCAGTGTAGGTGATGATTTTAGAACAATAATCTGTCCCTTACAGCAACAGCAGGAACCTGACCCTATAGGAGTAAGTGATGATTTTAGAACAATAATCTGTCCCTTACAGCAACAGCAGGAAACTGACCCTATAGGAGTAGGCGATGATTTTAGAACAATAATCTGTCCCTTACAGCAACAGCAGGAACCTGACCCTATAGGAGTAGGTGACGATTTTAGAACAATAATCTGTCCCTTACAGCAACAGCAGGAACCTGACCCTATAGGAGTAGGCGATGATTTTAGAACAAGAATCTGTCCCTCGAAGCAGTAGACTCTACCTAGTCCAGAATCAGATTGTTCTGTAATGCAGGATGAGATCTGCAATCTGTCCCTCAAAGCAGTAGTAGTAGTAATCTCTACCTAGTCCAGAGTCAGATCATTCTGTAATGCAGGATGAGATCTGCAATCTGTCCCTCAAAGCAGTAGTAGTAATCTCTACCTAGTCCAGAATCAGATCGTTCTGTAATGCAGGATGAGATGTTATTATATCTGCAATCTGTCCCTCACAGTGCCGGCAGCATCCTCTCCCTACACTAGCCTGAGAGCATGTGACATACAGCACTACGTGACTCCAGCTTATACAGAGGCTGGGTCACATGATGCACTGGCCAATCACAGCCATGCTTTTTGGAAACCAGTTTTCAAGCCATGTACTCACCCTTTGATCCATGCTTACAGACCTTAGTTTGTACAGTAAACGTTTACGGTGAACTGTATCAAATGCTTTTGCAAAATCTAGATACACCACATCTACGGGCCTTCCTTTATCAAGATGGCAGCTCACCTCCTCATAGAAGGTTAACAGATTGGTTTGGCATGAGTCATTCTTCATGAAACCTTGCTGATTACGGCTAATGATACACTTTTTTGTTACAATAATCTTGTATATAATCCTTTATTATTCCCTCCAAGAGCTTGCATATTATTGAATTTAAGCTAATTGGCCTGTAGTTTCCAGGGATATATCATGGTCCTTTTTTATATTGGGGCTACAGTGACTTTTCTCCAATCAGCTGGTACCATACCAGTCAGTAGACTGTTCTTAAAAGTTAGGTACAGTGGTCTGGCAATTTCTTGACTGAGTTCCTCAAGGACCCTCAGGTGCAAGCCATATGGTCCCGTTGACTTATTAACGTTAAGCTTTTTAAGTCTATTCCTGATTTTCTCCTCAGTTAGCCATGAGGGTGCTTCATGTGATGTGTCGTGAGAACCAACATTGTAGCTTTGGATACTTGGGCCCCCTGTTTTCTTCATGAATACTGAGGAGAAAAATAAGTTTAACACCTCTGCTATCTCTCCATCCTTTTTAACCAGATTCTCTTCATCATTCTTCATGGGGCCAATATGATCTGACCTCCCTCTCTTACTATTTATATACTTAAAGAATTTCTTGGGATTCTTTTTACTCTCCTCAGTGTCTTTCATGTTCTATCTTAGCCGCGCTGATTAAACCCTTACATTCCTTATTGCATACCATATAAAGATGGAATGCTGACAGAGATCCCTCAGTCTTGTATTTTTTGAAGGCCTTCTCCTTTGCTTTTATTTGTGCTTTTACGTCGGAGTTAAGCCACCCTGGTCTTTTATTAGCTCTTTTAAATTTATTTCCCTTTGGCATACATTGGGATTGTGTGTTCTTGAAGCACTCCCATTTTTCCTCTGTGTTCATTGTTTCTAGAATTTTATCCCAACTAACATCTCCCAGCAAGTTTATGGAAGTTGGCTCTCTTAAAATTCAGTGTCTTTGTATTCCCCTTATGTTTAATATTTGTGTGATTTATATTAAAATAAATTGACCTGTGATCGTTATTTCCTAGATTGCCCCTTACTTCCACATCTGTGATCAGGTCTGTGTTGTTAGTAATCAGAAGGTCTAATAATGCTTTTTTTCTTGTTGGTGCATTTACCATCTGACTCTGCAGGACATGTAGGAAATGGCGAGCCTTAGTTGAGTTTGCAGTACCTTCCTCCTAGTCTATATTTGGATAATTACAATTCCCCATTATAATGACACTTTCCATCTTTGCCGTGATTCCAAATTGTGAAAGGAGGTCCACCTCCCCCTCTTCCCTCTGGCTAGGAGGCCTATAGCATATTCCCAGTATTACTTTCCCTTTGGTATCTTCCCTTTTTCGCTCTACCCATAAGGATTCAACCTCCTCTCTTGATCCACTAGTAATGTTATCCCTCACAATTACTTGTACGTCATTATTTATATACAGGCATACCCCTCCCCCTTTTTTGCCCTCCCTATCCCTGCGATATAGGGAATATCCCTGGATGGTATACAGCCAATCATGAGAGCTGTTAAACCAAGTCTCTGAAATTCCCACAAAATCAAACTCCTCTTCATACAGTAGCAGCTCTAGTTCTCCCATCTTGTCTGCCGGACTTCTGGCATTAGTGAAGAAGCCACGTAGTTTTGTCCGGATGCCTACTAATTTCTTGCTGGGTATTCCTCGGTTGCATATAGGACTAGTTACACTAATTGCCTCAGGTTTAGGTTCTTCATTCTGCCTACCACTGCTGCCCCTATACTACCCTCTGAACTATGTTCCACTCTGGCTATTTCTAAGTCTGGACCCCCCCCATTGCCTAGTTTAAAAGCCCCTCTAACTTGTTGGCCATCCTCATTCCCAGCTGGTCTGCACCTTCCCCATTTAGGTGCAGTCCGTAACTAGAGTTGAGCGAACCCGAACTATAAAGTTCGGGTTCGTACCGAACTTTGGGGTGTCCGTGACCCGGACATTTGAAAAAAGTATGAGTTCTAGTTCTGGGTTCGGGTATTTGAACACGCATGTTGAATAGCTGCAGGGCAGCCAATCAACAAGCGTTTCACGGGTTTGCCCTTAGAAGCCATCACAGCCATGCCTACTAATGGCATGGCTGTGATTGGCCAGTGCATCATGTGACCCAGCCTCTTTATAAGCTTGAGTCACTTAGTGCTGCATGTCACATGCTCTCTGGGTAGTGTAGGGAGAGGATGCTGCCGGTGCTGTGAGGGACAGATTGCAGATAGATAGATAGGTAGAGATTACTACTACTACTGCTTTTAGGGACAGATTGCAGATCTAATAACATCTCATCCTGCATTACAGAACGATCTGACTGGACTAGGTAGAGTCTACTGCTTAGAGGGACGGATTATTGTTCTAAAATCATCTTCTACTTCTATAGGGTCAGGTTCCTGCTGTTGCTGTAAGGGACAGATTATTGTTCTAAAATCATTTTGCAGCCCTCTAGCACTTTGCAGGACTCTTTTACAGTCATATTTGTGCCGAAAAGTTCGGGTCCCCATTGAATTCAATGGGGTTCGGGGTAAAGTTCGGGTCAAGTTCGGTACCGAACCCGGACTTTTTTCTGAAGTTCCGCCAAACCCACCGAACCTGAACATCCATGGGTTCGCTCAACTCTACTCGTAACCAATTGCAAAGTTGGCCCAGTTCTCTAGGAACCCAAAACCCTCCTTTCTACACCAGCTCCTCAGCCACTTGTTAACTTCCCTAATCTCCCACTGCCTCTCTGGTGTGACCCGAGGTACCAGTAGTATTTCTGAGAATACTACCTTGGAGATCCTAATCTTCAATTTTGCTCCTAGGTCCCTAAAATCTTTTTTTAGGACACTCCACCTTCCTCTAACTTTGTCATTGGTGCCAACATGCACCATGACAGCCGGGTCTTCCCCAGCCCCTCCCAGTAATCTGTCCACCAGATCCGTGATGTGCCGTACCCAAGCGCCTGGTAAACAGCATACAGTTCGGCGCTTCAGGTCTTTGTGACAGATTTCCCTTTCTGTGTTTCTAAGAATTGAGTCCCCTACCACCAGAACCTGTCTTTCCTTTCCCCTGGCTTCATCCCCACCCTCAGTGGAGGAGTTACTCCCCTGGCAGCTAGGAGCACCACTCTGCTCCAGAGATGCTGGTCCCTGACTTTTTTCCACAATATCACAGAACGGGGCATACTTATTGGGATGTTCCAGCCCAGGATCAGCCTCCCTGACTCCTTCCCTTCCTGTCACCCAACCACTCTGTTCTGGTGCCTGCACCTCTTTGTCTCCACTTGCCTCTGTGCTGGCTCCTGCCCGCACCTGCCGGGTACGATCCCAACTCTCCTTTAGTATGGAGAGCCTTCTCAGTGTTGACAGCTGCTTCCTTAGATTCAGAACCTGGGCTTCCAGGGAAACAACGTACATACATTTTGTACAGCAGTACTCGCCCTCGATCGCATGATCAAGGAACGCATACATGACACAAGATGTACACCGAGTCGTGTCTCCATGCCCGCCGGGCATCGTACCCACTAATTTAGTGGGGACTGGGAATTATACTCTGTCCAATTAACAGCTAGCTTCCTAACTCTAATACTCACAGCACCAGGGCACTCACAACGCACAGCACACGTGTCCTTACAGCCCCCGGTTACTCACAGTACACGCGCCTTTACAGTACACGTGTCCTCACAGCCCTCGGGCACTCACAGCCCCCGGGCAACATAGTACACTTCTCCTCACAGCCCTGAGCACTAGCAGTACACATGTCCTCACAGCCCCTGGGCACTCACCTCACAGTACACATGTCCTCACAGCCCCCAGGCACTTACAGTACATGTGTCCTCACAGCCCCCGGGCACTCACAGTACACGTGTCCTCACAGTACACATGTCCTCACAGCCCCCGGGCACTCACAGTACACGTGTCTTTACAGTACATGTGTTCTCACAGCCCCTGAGCACTTATAGTACACATGTCCTCACAGCCACCGGGCACTCACTGTATACGTGTCCTCACAGCCCTCAGGCACTCACAGTACACATGTCCTATGGTACACTGATCACACGGCACTCAGGTGCTATGGTACTCAGGTACTGATCACACAGCACACAGGTATTCACAATACTCAGTTACTCGCAATACTCACAACACTCAGGTACTCACAACATACAGGTACTCACAACACACCGGTACTCACTGCACACAGGTACTCAGAACACACAGGTATTTACAACACTCAAGTACTCACAATACACAGGTACTCACAATACTCAGGTACTCACAATATTAATGTACTCACAATACTCAGGTAATCACAATACACAGGTACTCACCACACACAGGTACTCACCACATTCAGGTACTCACAATACTCAGGTACTCACCACAATTAGGTACTCAACACTCAGGTACACACAATATTCAGGTACTCACAATACACAGGTGCTTACAATACACATGTACTCACAGCTACTCACATTGCATAGGTAGTCACAATACCCAGGTACTCACATACATTGTCAATCAGTTCTTTAGTATTTATGTCTTTCTGCACAGCTGCCTCTTGTAATCTGACACTCACAGCAGTCCATCAGTGAACTTCAGTCCCACTGCTTCCCCAGCCTTTCTGTCACACCCCCCCACTCTCCCTCCACTCTGTAGCTTTACTCACCCGCTGCCTTACCCGCTCTAAGTACCCCTCTACCTTTCTCAGTCATGGGGGGAGGGGGGTCCGGTCTGCTGTCACCAGCTACTCCCACTCCTCACCACAATGTCCTGCTCCTGCCGCCACTCTCAGTACCCCACTGCCTTACTCGGTCACAGGTGGAGGGGGGTCTGGTCTGCTGTCACCAGCTACTCCCGCTCCTCAGCACGATGCCCCACTCCTGCCTCCCCTCTCAGTACCTCACTGCTGTTCTCAGTCATGGGGGGAGGGGGGTCCAGTCAGCTGTTCCCCAGCTACTCCCGCTTCTGGTCTCCCGGGTCGCCCGCTGCCTGTTAGGGGGTCCGGTTAGTTGCTATCACTCTTCCTCTCACACCACGCTGTCACACTCTTTGCGGCAAAAGCTCTGTAACAGCCCCACCTACAGCTCAGGTAATGGCACACCTGATATGACTCTAATGATCTAATGATTGTGACGCTACCTCACATATGTGGTTTGAACACTGTCACAACTTTTTTCCGCAATATCACACAACGGGGCATACTTATTGGGATGTTCCAGGTATGCATATGTGCTTGCTTCTGCATGCAAGTTTATTTTTACACTGTCCCTTTGAAAAAATGGTATCATCTCTGGTTCTGTTTTTAAAAAAATCACTAAATCTCAGCTTTAAATGTAGACATGCAGTGGGTGCCAAGATGCTGGGGTAAACATTATATTCTAATAGAAAGAAATATGGCATTTGTTTATGATGCTCAGTGCTTCAGCAATCTAAATGTCATGTAGTAAGGGTTTGGATTTAATTTAAGGTCATAGCACATAAGTAGAAGTTTGTGATTATCAGAAAGGTTACAAAACTAGGGCTGCTATATGTTACAGTGATAATATTTTTGAACTATGCCATATCCCTAAATAGAAACCTCCTAATTCTTATAAATACATAGAATGATAATTTGCTGGATTTATATTTCCCTCCCCCAAGGCAAAGGCACTGTCTTGTATGAACTCCTGTATCCTTCGGTTGACTGGTTAACCTTGCTATCAGAGTAAAAGTTTGCATGGCAAAGCCCCACAAATTTCCCAGAGGCTGAAAGAGATAGTTTACCCACTCTGTGTCAGTATACCTACAAGAGTGAGGTAAACTGTCATCTCATTCTGTTAGTAGTTCTCTGTATGAAGAAGGTTCTCGTCATTTTACCCTAGCACACCGTGCAGAAATCTAGACCTTTAATAACCACTTAAGCTCCAGAAGGTCTTACCCTCTTCATGAGCAGGGCAGTTTTTGCTATTTAGCACTGTGCTACTTTAACTGGTATTTGCATGGTCATACAAATAGAGCTTTCCTTTGGTGGTATTTGTTTTGTATGCATAATCTTTGTTTATTATGTTTTTCAATATAATCAACATATAATCAACATACAAACAGTGGGTCAATTTGTAAAATTACCATAGGCTAAAAAAAGGAATACTTCCTTGAATATTGCCTTCACAGCACCTGCAATAGCAATTATTTTCTAACCAAAGCCTATATATTTCTTTCATAATTTACATTTCAGTCCATAACATCCTATCTTAAATTATTTTAGGCTTGGTTAATTTGCTACCTATATGTTGCCTTTCTAAATTCTTCACATCGCTTCATGCAACATTATTTCCTACTTGTGGTTCCATTCCTGTATGTCGCCGTTTGAACATAGGTGCGTCCAGGTCTAAAACCCTTATCCCCCACACACCTGACAACGTTCAATCCAAAGAAAGAAAAAAAAGGGAGAAGGGAGGAATGGGCCCCCAGAGCTCTTAAATTATTTTATAAGTATTTTACTATTGATCCTGAAGTTCGATATTCATCCCATTTACCCCATGTACCCATAAAACGCTCTCAAGGACCATTCTCTGTGCTAATTGCTTCCTCTAGTAATCGTACCTCGCCCATTTCACACACCCATTCTGCAATTGAAGGAGCAGTCTCTTTCTTCCATCCGTGGGTGATAATTGTTCTTGTTGCTCTTAACATGTGTCGCAGAATGTCTTTTTTTTAATGGCCTTTAAGGTACCTGGGATTATTGATAGTATGGAAATAAGTGTATCTGGTTGTAAAGTAGAATTAGAGATTTCTCTATATATCCAAAATATATCTAAAAGTTGGCAGACCTCTGGGCAGTAATACCACATATGGGACATTGTCCCTTTAGCCCCTTTACATTTCCAACATGCTTCTGGGGTACTCTCTTTGATTTTATGAAGGTCAATTGGGCACCGATACGACCTAGATATAATTTCTTTCCTGATGTTTAGCTGAAGGAGATAATTTATGAGTCAGGAGCAAGGACTTTTCCCATTGTGGTATAGATATTGTCTTCCCAATTTATTCCTCCCATTTAATTAAGTAAGTTACTTCTCTGTCTAAGTCTTTAGGGAGTAAACCTTTATATATCATTGATAACACATGGGCTGGTCTGTGTGTTTGTAATAAAAGTTTTTCGAATTCTGTGGGCGGCCTCTCTAAAGTGGAATTCTGCCCTATAGAATGAATGTATGCTTGCAGTTGTTGATATTGTATCCATTTATTTGCATTCTCCCATCCCAATGTATTCATTGGAGGGATCTTGCCATTCACCAAGATCTGAACCAATCTTACATCATCTCGTCTTTGCCAATTTAAAAAGGTCAAAGCCTCATTCGCTGGCTAAAAGTCGAGGTTAGAGAATAAAGCTAAAAAGGAAGGTGTTGGCGCTGACTGGGCTACATAGTGAATATATGTGAATATGTGCTAGTGAAAAGAACGACAATACCTGCAAACCATTTCACCCTGCACCAATCATTATCTGGTATATAGCATGCTCCTTAATACCACAAGATGCGCTTGCATAAATCCATATATCACAGTGAACATCTATATATTCAAATCATAACACATAATTAAACCATTGGCATGTAAAATATAATATTAGTGTCCATAAAAAATATAATAATAGTGTCCATAAAAAATATATATCCCAACAACACGTGAATCCTGTTCTGGTCGTAAGTGAAAAACTCCACAAGTGCTCATCCAACTCACCAGAATATTATGACCCCTTTTTACAGGAAGGTCAATATAGGCAAAATCTGGAACCCTTAGCTATCCTGAGACACCCGCCACACTTTGGCACTGAACAATGTGAGTGGATTATTGTCTTATCTTTTATGCTCAATATTTTAAATAAACATACTATACTATGAGACTTCCTTTTTGGTCTCCTGTGGAGTTAATTTTATGATTGTAGGACCTACCTACATTTCCATCTTGGAGAGAAGTGGAGTCTCAGGATACCTAAGGGTTCCAGATTATGCCTATATTGACCTTCCTGTAAAAAGGGGTCATAACATTCTGGTGAGTTGCCACCCTCACTTTTTTTGGATGAGCACTTGTGGAGTTTTTCACTTACGACCAGAACAGGATTCAAGTGGTGTTGGGATATATATTTTTTATGGACACTAATATTATATTTTACATGTCAATGGTTTAATTATGTGTTATGATTTGAATATATAGACGTTCACCGTGATATATGGATTTACGCAAGCACATTTTGTGGTATTAAGAAGCATGCTATAGACCAGATTATTGGTGCAGGGTGAAATGGTTTGCAGGTATTGTTGTTCTTTTCACTAGCACATATTCACATATATTCACTATATAGCCCAGTCAGCTCCAACACCTTCCTTTTTATCTTTCAAATTGAGTGGATTCACTATATAAGGGGCTGCGACATATGTGGGCTAACGACACATTTGATTGTTGGACGGGCGCCATTCTCCCATAACATTTCCATTTAGAGAATAAAGGTGTCATGGGCCCGATCTGAGTAGATAGAGTTTTCTTTTTTATGAGTGAATCCCATACCCTCAGGGTAAAAAGAACCAAAGATGGCATAATTGTTTTATTAGGATGACTCTTGGGTTTTACCCATTGAACGGATTTCAATTTCATACCCAATATATCCTCCTCTGACTTGACCCATTGCTTGCTATCAATACTGTGAAACCAATCTGTCACCCTTGTCACGTGTATAGCTTGTATATACCTTGTTAAATCTGGGAGGGCCAGGCACCCCTTTATTTTGGATCTGATAAGTATGTCTCTTTTGACCTGGGGAGGTTTATGTTCCCAGACAAATCCCCCCACCGCACAACAGTTTTGGGAGTGTATCCATTTTTACTATGTTTATCCTCCCCATCCATGAAAAAGTCTTTTTATCATATTTTTGGAGCAATTTTAACATCTTATTAATCAATGGAGTATGATTGAGTTCTATCAATCTTTATCCAAGTTTCGAGGTATGTATATCTCTAGGTACTTAAGAGCTGTTTATTGCCATTTAAAGGGGAATTTCTTCTGAATGTGAGCTTGAGTTTTATTTGATAGTGAAATATTTAATGCTTCTGATTTTTCATAGTTCACCCTAAAATTGCTTATCTCTCCAAATCGGCCGAATTCCTGAATAAGGTTTGGGATAGTTATTATTGGGTTAGTAATATGTAGCAAGAGGTCATCTGCGTAGACTGACATTTTATATTCCTTTCCTTTTATTATAATTCCCTGTATATCTGGGTTGTTACGTATGGCTGTGGTAAGATGTTTCATCACCAATACATACAACAGTGGAGAGAGGGGACAACCCTGTCGGATTCCATTTGTAATTGAGATTGGATCTGACAGAATTCCATTTATGCGAACCCTTGCTTGAGGTTTACAATACATGTACAATACTGTATCACAAAGGGCCGGGAGGTAGAGACTGCATTAAAAGTCCTACACAGTGCGGGTCCCAAGGTGTCTCTTAATGTTTTATAGAAAGGTGGTAAATCCGTCCAGTCCTGGGCTTTTCCCCAGAGCCATAGAGCTGATAACTGTTTTTATTTCTTCTATTGAAATTTCTTTTTCTAGCTCTTCTATTATTTCTTTGGGTAGTGTTGGAATTGCTGTTTCCCTTATATATTGTCATATTTTTTGACAAAACCTAGCTAAGTACTTTTCCCGTCTTTTGACTCATAACATTATATAATTTGGAGTAGAAAGTTTGAAATGTATCCAAAATTTCTTTAGGATCAGATGTAATTTCCCCTGATGTTTTTTGAATTTTTATTATAGAGGTAGTAGCTATCCATTGGTGTAGTGCCCTTGCTAAGAATCTTCCCGGTTTATTCCCGTTTAGATATAATAGAGCACGATTTTTGTCCCTTAGTCTCAATGTTTGTTCATTTAAAATGGTCTGTAATTCACTTTGTTTGTCTGCCAATTTTATTAGATTTATTGTGGTGGGGTTCTGTTTATGAATTTTTCCATATACTGAGATATCCTTTAACAGGAAGGACATTCTATTTATTTTACCTGCTTTTAATCTGGCCCCATGTTTTATGAAAATACCCATTTTTTACCACATTTTAATGTTTCCCATTGTATGGGAGGGGAGATTTCATCTTTTCTGTGATCTATTTGAAAGTTTGCTAATATAAAAATCAGCACCAACCCAGCAAATAGTCATAAAGTCCATATAATGTAAAGTGACTTGGTGCTCCAAAATACAAAGTGCTCTTCAGTGCTCATAGGAATCAATGTGCAGAAAAATGACCCTCTTGTGCCCTCACTCACCAGAGGATGTGGACCCACTGCTTTTCAGTCAGTAGGTCAAATAAGCTGAATACTGATGGGGGCTCCAATCCCAGTCAGCATTAAACACACTTCAAAGCTGTGAAGTGCGACCCCCTGCGACCCCCCCATATCAATATCTTATATTCCCCCCCCCGTGGGGGCGCCAGGCACGCATGACACCATACAATATTTCATGGCAGACCTTCTGATATACTAGAAATTCCAGAGCTGGAAGATCTGTTGTCACATTAAATTTCTTTCCTTACCTGGAACCACATATTAAATACACAGACATTTATCCTTAGTTTCATTACTATTCTACGTCTACTAACTCCCGTGAAACAAAGCAAGCTCAAAAATATTCTTACTTTCCCCTCACATTCAGAGGGAAGGGGAAAATGAAGAAAAAAGGAGGGAAAAAAAAAAAAAAAAAAATATATATATATATATATATAT